>VZTV01014154.1:50505-72798 GCA_013400875.1 Anhinga rufa
TTTACAGTGAGGGTGGTGAGACCCTGGCCCAGGTTGCCCAGAGAGGTGGTCGATGCCCCATCCCTGGAACCATCCAAGGTCAGGTTGGACGGGGCTCTGAGCAACGTGGTCTAGTTGAAGATGTCCCTGCTCACTGCAGGGGGGTTGGACTAGATGGGCTCTGAAGGTCCCTTCCAACCTAAACCATTCTATAATTCTATGATTCACCTGTTGCAGGACTCAGCTGTAGCATGATTTGAAGTGACTCGAATTCAAGATAAAACCAATGTAGTTGCAATAAGCTTGGAAGAAGAGTTATCCATCTCATTGATAGACACCTCTGAAAGCACCAGAAAGCAGTGAGAGAAGCTGTAGCATGGATGAGATGCTGAGGCTTTGCTTCTTCCTGCTGGGGTAAATGAGGTGGAGGTTTCCAAAAGTCATCAGCATTTTTCTGGCATGTGTTTGTACAAGCGAGGGCAGATGAGGCTTGCAAGAAGTACAGGAACATGCAGTGAGAGCAAACCATTAGTGACCTTTCCAGGTGGTAGCAGAGTCATGTTGGTCATGATGGCCTGGCATATGGTTGAAATTCAAGCCCTTGTGCAGCCTTTGGCCATCTTGAGTTGAGCTGAATGAGATGCAAATGAATTGTGATGAGCATCTGGAATCCAAGGGAATTGCTATAAATAATGCATATGACTTGCTCAGGTTTGTAGATTTCTCAGGCGGAATTGTTTGGTAAATCATTCAGGGCTGGTGAAAGGTGCTAGGTCAGTGTTTCTGGAGAAAGAGTCTCCGGCTTATACCCCACAGCAGCAGTGGCACAAACTGCCCAGAGCTGCCACCTTCTCCTTCCAGTTTATCATCCAAAGGCATCTCAGCTCTTGATCTTTTCCAAGGCTCTCTGGGAGAGTATCCATATTGCCAGCTGCCACTATGATGTTATAAGATGGTCGGCAGTTTATTGAGAACAGATCTGAGAAAAAAAATAATAATTTCATAGGATAGCTAGCAGCCACTAGCTGTCAACTACCCGTCCTACTACCTCTTCTGCCTCTGAGGGTGTGTTGTTATCCAAGATGGAAGAGCTTCTTTTCCCATGCCTGCTCTGTCACTTTGTCCTCCTCTCTCAACTGGTAAAGAGGGAAGGAGCGGAATCTCCCAGTGCTGTAATGGAGAGGACTTTGCTTTTAGCACTGGAGATCTGGTCTCTGTCTGGTCTTTTTAATTGCTTGAAAAAAATGATGGAGGGTTTGTGTGCCCTGAAGCTTGTCCATTTCTTCCAGATGCATGAGTTGGTGTAGCAGATGATTTCTCCCTTCCTTTGTGCTGTGGATGAACTGGTGAGTATATTCTTGCAGCCATTACACCAGGTTGTAAAGCACTTTGCATCTGGGCCACTTGAAGGTTTCCAAGTCAAAGTATCTGGGTGAAATCCAAAGGTTTGCTGATGTGTGAGGGAGCAGATTAGAAGTGGGAATTGATTTGCTTTGGGTTTAGATCTGGGAGACTTGAGAATGAAGAGAAGTATGATTCTGAGGTCCCTCAGGAAAGACCTGCTGTTGACTTCAAGATCCCGGCTTCTGCCATGGGACTGGGAGGTTTCAGTGCCATCTGCCAAAGAGCAGAGGTATCCGTGCCTGCTGGCTGGGTCACCACTGTGCGACTGTGCATGCACAAAATTCACAGAAAGATTGGGAGAGGGCCTGCATGCAAATTAGTACAGGATTAGTGTTTTGAAAGTAAGCATGAGGCTTTTCCGGAGTCTGGCAGATTAAAATTCAGAGACATTTTCATGTGCCTCCTACTGTTGCTATGTTTGGGTTATAAACATTGAAGAGAAAATTTAAAATCAGTTCCCTGGCATCTCTTTTAGGCTCTCCCTTGACAAAGGTCATTTATGGAGGAGACTTAAATGCAATATTTAAGGCAAGATAGCTGGAGCTGTGGCAACAATGTCTCCTAAAATGTTTGAAGCAATCAGAAACCTCCATGCTTGCAGCCTATTTTTTTTTTTTTTTTGCAATGTCCCTGAATAAAAAGTTTTGATTTTTGCAGCAATGTAGCAGGAAAGAAAAGTTTCATGTCAGTATGGGAGCTACAACCTTGTCCTGTACTTGGGCTGCAAATCTGGTCCTTCTGAGCTGAAATAAAAAAGTTTCTGCAGCTCAACCTCAGATGTTTTTGCAATCTCTTTCCTCTGAGGACACACAGCTTTCAGGACAAGGACTGCAGGTACTGTGCAAGCTACCATTCCTGTTTTACTGCATAGGTCGTGCTGTCTATGGCAGCTCCACCCTGTCATTACTCTGCACATGGTACAGAAATTAAGAAATATAAACTCATTTGCCAGTGAGTCCAAATGGCAGTTTGTCTTGTGTATGTCTTGGTGAATAGCTGGATAGTATATGTTGTTACAGGTAAAAGCAAATTAAGAGGGTGGTTTTTTTGTTGGTTTGGTTTGATTTCATTTGGTTTTGGGGTCTTTTTAGATCCTTTCCCTCTTCTCAGCACTGATGGGACATATCTGGAGTGCTGGGTCCAGCGCTGGGCTCCCTAGTATGAGACAGACAGGGGCATACTGGAGCAGCAAGGAGCAAGATGATGGTTAAGGGCTTTTAGCATTTCTCGTACAAGGAGAGAGTGAAAGACCTGGCACTGTGCAGCCTGGAGAAGACAAGGCTCACGGGTCTTCTCCATATGTATAAATACCTGCTGGGAGAGAGCAAAGGAGAGCGGGCCAAACTCTTCTCAGTGGTGCCCAGTGACAGGACAAGAGGCAACGTGCAAGAACTGAAACACACAAAATACTATTTAATCATTAAAAAACAAAAACTTTTTTTACCGAGAGGGTAGTCAAACACTGGCACAGGCTGCCCAGAGAGGTCATGGAGTCTCCATCTGTGAAGACATTCAGTACCCATTGGGACACAGCCCTGAACAAGTTGGTTTAGGTGACACTGCTTGAAGAGCGGGGTTTGACTAGACTATCTCCAGAGGTGACTACAACCTCAGCCAGTTTGTAAATAGCATAGTTTAACTATTCTGACCAAAGTTTCTTCCATAGGTCACTAAGTAGTAATTGAGAAGCATTTCATCTTTGCTAAGTATGTTGAGGTAAGACAAGCATTGGCGCCCCGGTTCTCAGAGGCTCTTCTGTGGCACGGTCATAAGAAATGGTGACAACGCAGGAAGATGCCCGAAGTGATAAGGCTGTAGATGTTATGTTCTAAGGCTGTCAAACTGATTGCTGAGAGGAAGTACAGAACTAGTACAAACCACCTCATCCTCCAACCAGGCACTGAATGGAAGATTTGGCATGTTTTAGCTGTTTAGCAATGCTTCCTGCAGGTTTACACAGCATCTTCCAGTGGACACAGCTGCTCACTAGCACTTTTTCCTACACATTTGAAGCAACTTATTAAGCCAATTGCCAAGATCCAGCTATCACAGAGAGACTGCAAGTGTCTTCATATTACCCTTAATACAAGTCTGTGCTTCCTCATCAGGGGACTAAGGCCAGTCAACCAGCCATGGCATCTACCTCAGCTTGACTCATCACACTGAGTTACTGACTTGCCAGCTAGGGAAAGAAGACAGATGTCTGTTCAGCTTAGATGATTTCATCACAGCTCTCAAAAAAAAAGAAAAAGAAAACATCCCAGAAACAAGCAAACAAACCAACCCCCAAACCAGGCTGCTTTTCTCTAGTGTAAGACCATCTCCTTTCGCTGGTACCCTATGCTGCTGTCATCTCCAGATTAAACCTCATGGGAAAAAAAATCTGTCCCTTAACTTTACAGGGAAAACTATGTATCTAAATTCTGTGAACTTTTTGATTTTGTGTCAATACCAAACCAACTTTTAAAAAATGTTCAGTTTTCACAATCAAAAAAGTATAGTCCAGGTTGAATTTAACCTTAGTATTAAAATGACCATGTATGATATCTTCCTATTTCTGTCTTGATCATCTCTTTTTTTCCTTTGTGTTTTCATTCCAAGCCTCTTTTGTTCCACCTGATTTCTAATCTGATTCCTTTCCTCTTCTTTCCATGAATGTTGGCTGCAGACTGCCCTGCTAAACAATCGAATTTATAAACCAATATATATTGTAATTACAACCTGAAGCTTATTTCCGGGATGTTATCTTTGCCCTGAGACTGCGATGCTGGAAAATAATGAGCAGAGAAGGTGAGTTAGGATGGCTTCCAAGAGAAACTGGGAGGATTAACACAGGGTGGCAACATTCAGCTGGCCAACAGGAAAAGCATATAGGAAGACATCTTCACGTGGAAGGTGGGTTCCTAGGCTGCATTGCCTTCCTCTCCTTCTCTAGACAGACATTTGTCCTGTTTGTGAAAAATGGGGCACTGCAGAAGGAAGGGAAGAAGCACCCATTTGTGGCCTCCTGGTCAGGATGCTTTGGCATGGAAGCACCGAAGTGGGAATCCGCTCTGAAACAGTACATTCCTGGCTCTTCAGCAACTTTCTTTTCTACCAGAATGTTCCAGACACTTCCTTGTGGCTAAGTTTTCCCTTTCATAAAATTAAAGACTAGTATTTATTTTTAGCACAATTTTTTGTTTGGGTTTGTGCAGTTGCTCCCGAATATATTTTCAGTGTGTAAAAGCCCTAAATTTCATAGCTAGCCATGGTCTTGGTGTGAGGCCTTGGTGTGTGTATTGCAAATATCGCAGCTTGCATGGAGTGTTCTTGAGGGCAAGTATCCTGCTAGACGGGTGTATTTGGTTACCCCTGTTGGCTAGGCAGGAGCTCTGGGTAAGCCTGCTGTTGATCTGAGGAAATATCTTATGAACTTCTCAGCAAGACACAGGAGCCTTATACGTGCAGTACTTAATTGCTTCTGCTCCATTAGTTGAATGGCTCCAGCCCTCTTGGCTTTTTATGTTGGATTATGTAATTACTGTTGATGTCTTTGTGCCTTGTTCACTGATGACTACCACAAGTTGATCTTGAAGGCCGCATCATCTGACGCAAGTTACAGGCATCCTTATGGCAGCCAGTAGAATCCTAAAGACAACCAAGAAAAGCCAAGGTTTTTCATTTTGTCTGTTCCTCTGAACCAGGACAGAGTCTGTCCTCTCCGGGGTTTTCTCATTGATGTATCTATAACCTACTTTCATTAGCCTTCAATGAGGAGATCTCCAGACCTGTCAAAGGCATGTTCTTGAACATTAGATATTCTCCTAATAGCTGCCCTGCATTTCTCTCTTTGCCATTTAAGCTCATTATTGTGTCCTCCAGGGACATCTCCTGTCAATGGTAGGCATGGGGAGCNTGTCAATGGTAGGCATGGGGAGCTCTCTGTTGCTTTTGATTATGAAGGATCTTTTTGCCTGTTTGAAGACCGTTACCAGGTCACCTCTCAGTCTTGTCTCCTTTACACTAAGCAGCACTGACTTTTTTCCAGCAGGATTTATTTTCTGAGCCTCTGTGGTCCTCTTTCAGACTCTCCAATTACCCCATGTTTTCTGGGAGGAGCACAGTTCTAGCTGAAGACTTCCTCACACTGACTCAAGGGGAGTGATTTCATCCCAAGGATTTCATCCCATGTCTTGCAGACACTCATCCTGTGATCTGTGGCAGTGTTCATGCATCCTTCTGAAGCACTGCTGCGCTGCCCTGTATACACACAACATACTGCCCCAACAGATGTCCTGTCCCCGTTGGCATTGTTCCTACTTTCTTTTTCAGCCCGTTTTCTCTGCTCCCTTATCTTTCTCTTTGCTATCAGGTTTAGCACCAGGACAGAGTGATGTTGACTTTTAAAGCTGGTGGGGGTTGTAACAGCAACCAAGTGGATAATTATGGCATAGAATAATAATTTGTCTATCAGTTGATTGCAACTACTTTGAATTTGATGCAAACCCTCCTGATGTTTCACTCAGTGGATTGATCGTAAGTGGTTTCCTGAAATATGTCTCACATTTGACAGCTGAGCTGTGCAATCTAGCTATTCTGAAGCAAGAAATTCCCATGGTCCTGTTCCCAGAATGGCCTGGGACTCAAGTGTTTTCCAAGCATCAATCTCTGCTTGTATGAAGTTTAAGCAAGGACTTTGTGAGCAGCCCTAAAATGTGCTCCCACTGCTTTGGCTGTGATGAGTTCCTCTGAGTTGTTCCCTCTGCAGTGTGTCTTGTAGCAGAGGAAATTTGACTCCTTTATTGCTGGAGTGTCTGTGGACCATCTCCATGGCTCTTCTATGGTCCTGAACTGGGAGATTTCCTTTGTTTACAGATGTGCTTTGCGGTAGGTGTTTTGCTTCTATGTTTCCAATACCTGATCTTATGTTCACCCAAGCAGATACGGGTCTGAGCATTGGTTTGGTTGGGACGATGTTGCCTTGCCTATACTCCTGTGTTGCCACTGCCTATACTCCTGCAAGCTGAGGGAGCCTCGTGCTTCACGTTCATCTATTCAGTGGGCTGAACCCTCCTGTGAACATGCACGTTTCTCTCCACTGGCTATCAGCTAAAGGAAACCGTACCCTGAATTTAGACATCTGTGATTACATGGTTGAATCCTGGCTTGTGCGCCACTCTTCCCTGCACAGTCTGCGACAATACCATTTGTGGAAGCTCTTTCAGGGGATGGACTTGAGGAGCAATTGATGCCCTTGATTCTATGGCAAGGGAAACATCCTTGGTTAATTACTCAGTAAGTTAATTACCATTACATGTGCAAAAAAAAGGAGGTGCATCTTAATGTAATGGCAAGTCCGAATACCTTCTTTCATGCGTGACTCCTACTGCCTTGTTTGGAGGCCAGATGAGGCTTTTAATCCTGGCTAAGCTCATCCTGAAGGAACTAGAGACCAGTACAACCAACTCCAAGGGAAGGCAGCACTTCTGTAGGCACTGCTTTGATCACAACACCGTATGCATGTGAGGCATTTTGGGGGGGCTTTCAGGTAACCTCTCCCAGGAGGACTGATGCTCATAAAACCTTGTATTACCTGGCATCCACAGGAAGCACATTTTGTCCTCGCAGGAACACATTTTGCACTCAAAAGACCCAGAATTTCCTCAAATTGCTTCCTACTGAAATCAGCATGTACTTGAAAATCTTGATCAAGGCTCCAAAGTTGTCATAGCAGGAGCCTGGTTTGAAGAACTCAAGAAACAGCACCATGCAACCAGTCGGTGTCAGTGATGCAGCTGAGGAAGCCAAGGCACTGAGCACTGTATGCCAGATGACATGTGGGGAAGTGAGTGATGGAGTGAGAACAGACTCCAAAGACCCAGGGTTTCTTACACTGACTTGGGATAATTTTAAAAACAGTGCAAACCAGGATAACCTGTAAATACAAGCAAACAAATAAACTCAAATTAAAATTTGGCATTCCCTTCCCCCAGGATCGAAGCAGGTTTCTTTAGCAGGAGGGTGGTAGGAAATAGCCAGATAAATAGAAACACAACCTTAAACTCATCTTGGAGGGAAAGAAATGAAGCTGCAGACATGGAAACAGGAAAATTAATTGTGTTTTCTGATTAACAATCACAATTAGGGAAACAAAGCAAGAAAAACACTGCCAGCACTGGGGAAGGTTATTTTTATATTATTCTGATTACATGAGGCGGTCAGTGCTGGGTGACAGCTTTATTTTGATAGCTATTATGGGGACAGAAGCAGATAATACTACAAACTAATTATTACCGCAATCTGTAATTTCTCTGCAGGGAACCGGAACTGCTGGGGACCAGGAGACAGAAATAACCAATAACAACAACAACAACAAATGCAAAATTGTGGGGATGAAGGAGGAAAGTGGAACCAATGGGCAAATTATTTTCATAAACCAGAAGTGAAAGGATGGGAAAGTTGTTAAGCTGATTTCATGGACTAACACTGGCAGGTCTTTTAAGGTCAAACCAAAGATTAGAAAGAGTCCTGTACAAGGAAAAACAAACAAACCTTATTGGTGTTTGGAGAAAATAATACATGTCTGGGTTATCAGCAAACGCTAACAACTATTGCTAGTATTCTCAGAGATTACATGGACCTTTTAAACTGTGAGGGAAGCAGAACCATATTGTCACTCCAGATGGGATTTGGATGATGAAGTGTGGGCAGAGATAGCTGAGCTGGTTGCCCTTGGATCCTTTTAGAGACAGGGGCAACTGTAATTCCTGGTTCTTTTGGGCACGTGTCTACTTTAGGATGACAGGACTGTCTTTCTGGTGACTAAGCAGAGGTGGTTAGCTTTGCTGGGGGCATCTCAAGCCAAGAGAAATTACTCCTGTCCTCACTGGCTGTGTTGATATGCTTGTACAGGGGCTGCTCAAGGTTGGCTATAAACCTGGTTTTGCTCTTTGTTGACATGATTTACATGCTGGGGTCACCCCAGGGAGACCTGCTTGAGAAGCTTCCAGCACTTAGGTTAACCACAGCACTCTACATCTGGCCTAGCAGGTAGCATCAATCCCATCTGCTCTTGTGGTGGGATTGCAAGAGGGTCTGCTGTCCCTTGAAGGGTCCCTGTTTTACCTTGCTGCATGGGTAGACTCCGGGGAGCCCTCACTGCAGCCTTTCAATACTTAAAGGGGGCCAATAAGAAAGATGGGGACAAACATTTTAGGAGGGTCTGTTGCAATAGGACAAGGAGTAATGGCTTCAAACTAAAAGAGGGCAGATTTACACTAGATATCAGGAAAAAGCTTTTTACACTGAGGGTGGTGAAACACTGGAGCTGGTTGCCCAGAGAGGTGGTAGATGTCCCACACTGGAAACATTCAAGGTCAGGTTGGACGGGATAACCTGATCTAGTTGAAGATGTGCCTCTTCAGGGCAGGGGGGGTTGCACTAGATGACTTTCAAAGGTCCCTTCCAACCCAAACTATTCTACAATTCTATGGATAGATGGGGTTTGTGGGCAGGTCGAACTTGTTCTGTATTGACCACTGTTGCCTCAGTGAGATGTGTATATCCGCATCTCAAAAATTGCCTGTTTTCATCCTGTTAACCAGTGGTGGGCCAGGATTAAGTCAAGAAAGTTGTTCAGAAAAAAGTTTTATTTTTTATCCTGTTTAAAAAAAATGTCCTTGGAATATTTAAGAGAAAAAATCCAGCAAGCAGGGTCAAGCAAGCAAGCGCCCCAGATGAATTTTATTTCCTCCTAGCCTCAAAATGAAAGCTGCTCTGTGTCCATGTATGTAAATATTGGATGGCAAATCCATCATCCTCCTTTCTGGACTCATGACAAGGAAGAGAGGACAGAGAACCAGGAGGGACCTCCTGGGTCACCACACCAGTCTCAAACTCTTGCAAGCAGCCACATTATAAAATTGCTGTACCTCTTGGAAGCGGTCACAGAGCGGCAAGCTGCTTTCTTTGGTGTGATGCTACAGTGGGCAACCATGTTGTCATTCTTTATGCTGCAACGATCCCCAGGGTCAAAGCTGTAACAGGAATGTGTTAAATCAATAAAGCAAAGAAGGCTTCCAGAACTTGATCTGTTAAAGGATGCATTGTGTTGCTCTGCTGAAATTAGTTCCTGCTGCTGGGAGCTCTTGGTGTAAGGGGGAAAAGGGAAAGGAGGAGGTGGGTTGCATATCTGCTGAAATGACAGGGGAAGTATTCTGTGCCTTCTCTAATCCCTCCAAAGGGCCTTAGAGACAAGATAAATCTATCCACTTGGCAAGATGACCTAAAAAACGGGACCACATGACTTTTTGCATTATAATTCCAAACCTCTCTCTTCTCCCCACCCCCTTTTTCCCTCTTGAGATCTCTTCTGGGACATGAGAGCAGGGGATAGCCAATGGCTATGGCAACCTTTATTGCTCTAAAAATAGAAGCCTACACATGACAATATCACAAGTGACCTCAGTTATAAGGTCTCAGACGCAACGTGCATGTGCCCCTTGGAATTCATTACTCCCCCTCATATACAGTTGAATATACTGCTTGTAGTGTGGAAGGTCAAAGTAGCATAAGGTGTAGGTGCTGATGCAGATTTTTGAGACAGGAAAACATTTTGAAGGGAAAAGACTTATTTTTGTAGATGAGTGTGTCCTGTGCTGAGAATGACCATGGCTGAGTTTGGTAGGTATCAATAAAGGATCCAAACACTTGTTGATATGGAAGATCTCTGTCTATATATGGAAGGAAGCCAGCTCTCTCCAGGCAGCTTTTAATCTGTCCTTGCTGTCAGTCCTTTAAAGTGCTCTTGATGCTGGTCTTTGATCAGACAAACTGAACTCCGTTTCTCCTCATCATCACCAGATCAGGCAGGCAAACAAGTTTTTTGAGTGATTTTGGTTCCAGCTCTGTCTCCAACCTGTCGGATTCCTTGATCTTAGTTACTCATTACTATTACTCATATTGCCTTGGCTTTGTGTAAGACCCTGGAGTGGGAAACACTCCTTGAGGAGCAGGACAGTGCAAGCTTGGCCATGGCTGGTGGTTTGGGAACAGCTTTGACTGTGGTGAAACCCATGCATGGAGGAAAGATAAAACACCCACAGAACAGAGCATATTGGCCTAGCAGTCTTGACCAGCGCTCCACTGACTACCAGGTACCTGGGGCAAGCATGTGAATTTTTCATACGCCTTCTCCTTTCAGGGACTTTGTTATTAGAGTCACCAAACATTTAAACACATTAATCAGATGAACCTGTTCTTGCCATCTATGATACCTTAAAGCAGTAAGTCTTGTTGGCATGCGCATCTCCTGAAAATAGATGAGATCCCCCTGTAGTGCCCACCTGCCAAAGCTTTCTAGGATGACAAGCACTGTAGAAGGGCTTTCCTGAAGTCTCATCAGACGCTGGTGGAGGTTTCATGGTGATCTCAAGGGTTTCCTATAATATTGCCCTCATTAATGTAGCAGATACCTGAATCCTTGACAAAGGTGGGAGTGGCAGCAAGTTTTGTCTTAGTCTTGGGCTGCCTGTGTGATGACGGAAGTGTTTGTCTCCACATCTATGCAGCTATTGGCAGTGGCGGTTGCTGGTTTTGCAGCAGAAATGGGTAGAGCTGTAGGAGAACACTTAGCTGCACAGGTGTCACCTCTAGGTAAACGGTGGTAAGTTGGATTTGTACTATTTTTTTTTAACACTGCTTTGAAGCAGATTGGGCATCATGAGTGGATTTTGTGTCACCTTTGGCTTGCAGGCTCAGGGAGGATTTGCACAGCTGTTGAAGCTCACTTCAGAACCAAGTCTAGAAGCTTGAAGCCTTACATGGTCCTTACTCAAAGGTGACTATTTTAGAATTAAGTCTGATTAATAGCCAACACTAATTGCTCTCAGGCTTCTTACTCTTTTCTTTTTTATTTTCTTTTTTTTTCACTTTGCATTATTTTTTTTGCCTTTGCTACAATTTCTGTTTTCTCCTTCACTGTTCTGACCACCTTCTTCTGCATGTTTCCACCAGGGGTTATACATGTTTATGCTGCACCAGTGACTGTAAGATTTTTGGTAATATCTGACTGGTGATAGCCAGAAACTTGGATGTCCCAAATTTTGCAAGAACCCTCCAAGGAATCTTTAGAGCCTCCATAGGTGACTCATTCAAAAGCTTCACTATCCATCCTTACAATGAGGGAGATTTCTAAAAGTCAAATCTAACTATTCATTGCTGCAAATTAAGCTGACACTTTTTACACTTCACTGACAAAGAGGGAGAACAGTCCACCATTATTCTCTTCCCAACTGTCCTTTACAGGTTGGAGAACTTCTGTGTTCCCTTTATTTTCTTCCTACATGAAGCAAACTAAGTTCTTCCTTCCTTTCCTCCTAGTTGTATTTTCTGAGCTGTTACAATTTTCATTGCTCTGCTCTGATTGTTTTCTGAGGTATCATCATCTTTCTAGAAGTCATCAGGATATATTAAAGAGATGAATCCCACACAGCGCCTGGTAGGATCCCACTTCTTGTAGGAATACCTTCTGACATACAAAGAACAATCGTTTCCTCATTGAGCCTATTATTTGACTCACTTTGGTTACCTGTTGTACCGTGATTTCATCTAGACCTCACTCTAGTGAAGGTGCCAGAAAGTCACAGAACCACAGAATGGCGGAGGTTGGAAGGGCCCTCTGGAGCTCCCCCCGTCCAGCCCCCTGCGTGAGCAGCACCCCCAGAGCAGGGGCACAGGACCGCGTCCAGGCGGGGTGGGAATGGCTCCAGGGAAGGAGACTCCACAGCCTCTCTGGGCAGCCTGGGCCGCTGCTCTGGCACCCGCACAGCAAAGGGGTTTTGCCTCAGATTTCAGTGGAACTTCCCGTGTTCCAGCTTGTGCCCGGTGCCCCTTGTCCTGTCGTCGGGCACCGCTGAGAAGAGCCCAGTCCCACCCTCCTGACACCCGCCCTTCAGACACTGATAAGCCCTGAGGAGATCCCCCTCAGCCTTCTCTTCTCCAGGCTGAACAAGCCCAGGTCTCTCAGCCTTTCCTCCCCAGGGAGATGCTCCATCCCCTGAGCATCCTTGTGGCTCTGCGCTGGCCTTGCTCCAGCAGCTCCCTGTCCTGCTTGAACTGGGGGGCCCAGCACTTGAGACAACAGGAGCAGTCCTACAGGATGGGATTCAAAGTGTTGTCTATCACACCTCATGCTTTCCCTGATCCAGTGTAAAGCTATGCTACAGAGCAGGAGAGTGGATTGTCTACATTCTCTATGGCACATCCACGTGGTTACATGGTAATATGGTTTATATCACAGTATAAAGCATATAGATGTGCAGGGCATAGTTTCTATGTAAACTATAATATTAATTTAGAAATTTCCTCCAAGATCTTCCTGGGCATTGAAATTAGGCTGACTGGTCTTTTGTTTTTCTTCTTTTGAAGACAGTTGCCATGCTCACTGCTCTCCTGTCCTCTGGGACCTCACCTGCCATCCCTGAATTATTGAATGAAATGACTTAGCTGCTCAGAGCCACTTCCTTAAGCATTCAAGTTGATTCTGTGAGGTCCTGATGGGTCACATGCATCCGTGTTACCTCCACACTGCTTAATCCAGACTTCTCTCTCGGGGTTCTTTCCTCTACATCAATTTTATAAGTAATTGTATTATCTATCTGATCACTAGTAACCTTTTTTTTTCTTTTTAAAAAAAGAAGATAGAAATTTCCCACTATCTTTCTGAAAATACAGTCCACTTTTTGCCATCTCTGCATCACATGTTATGTTTTCCTTCCCGATGAAACAATGGGCTTGTTTTTCTCTTTGTCTTCCTCTTATTTGGAGTGATTTCCAGACCTTCCTTTTGTTGTTGTTGTTGTTACCTGATTTTTATTCACTCTGTATGTTAATCTTCTTGGTTTTATTCCTCCACAGTTGGGCTTTTCCTTTATTTATGTATTAAACTTGCAGCCTCCTTTCCACTTTATCTGTAATTTTTCTTTTTCTTTTTTTTCCTGCCTAAATATTCAAGCTCTTCAAGCATTCCTGGTACACATCTTGGTCTCTTCCCTTTTTTTTCCCTTTGACACTGGGGTTTGCTGATATGTATTTGATAGACTCTTTCAGCAAGAGCCAATATTTATTTCATTGCTACTGAGACTGTCTACCAAGGAAGCAGTATTATTTCACATTTGTTACCTGCTTTGTCAAGTCTGTTTCTATTTTGTTGTTCTTACTCCTTCACTTCTTTAAAGAAGTGACAGTTGCTGCCACTGAGATAGCCTGGAAGAAGTTGCCTTTCACCTTTAGGTTTTCAGCATTTTGTACCAAGTTGCTTTTCTTCCCCTTCTGAAATATAAAAAAAATGCCTGAAAATTTCAGCTATCACTAGGTCACATGCTGCTGCATTCCTTCTCCAGTAAATACTCAACCCATTCAGATCCCCTGGGTCTTACCTGGTCTTGTCCTCTGGATGCCTAGTTCAGCTGCCCAGAAATCTTGGTTCCTGCTTTCCCCTACTCCACAATTGCCCTGTGGGATTCAGTTGCTGTTACTTTTTAGCTCACTTGCCACCATACGCCTTGAAAACTGGTCTGAAATGGTCCTCGTGTTACACTTAGGATTTTGTTATGTGCAAAATGGAGCAGACCATGTAAAAGGAAATAACAAATTATTATTATCCAATCTAATTACAACATGAAATGTTAATTAACTAACACTCATAATCCAAACTGGTACAGATGAGACTCAATAACAATATAATATTAGAATTATTACACAACAAAACTTACTAGTATCTACCCATTTTCTCTGGTGTGATGCTCACCCTGCCAACGTCCCTCTGCATCCCAGGGTTGACAGTCTTCCCCGAGCACAATCAGGGAGGGTGTTATAATGAGTCACCACCGCATCAGCTCTTCCCTGGGAGTTGTGTGATGTCCATGGTGGGGTTTCTTCCTTCTCACTCTTGGGTTCCCACAGGGCTATCTTCACCCCCCCTCTCCCCACGGCCTGCTCCCCTCTCCCTGGTGCCCAGCACCAGTGGCAGAGCTGCCCAGCGCCCAGCCCAGGCACACAAAGGGCTGGTGTTTGCTGGGCAGTGCCTGCCCGGGGCGGCAGCCCGTGGCCATGTGGGGTGTCCCCAGCGCTGAGCTCAGGCAGGTCGGGCACGAGGCCCTTGGTCACGGGACACTTGTGATCACAGGGACGCCCAGCTCAGGGCATGGCAAGCGCAGGGACGTCCTGATACTCCCCGGTGTGGTGTTGGGTCAGTGCAAGGTTGCGGGCCTTCTTCTACTGACAGCAGAAAGTCATATTTGCTGGGCTACACTCTTTGAAGGTGATGTTCCAGCAGGCAAAACAGGGGGGTGCAGCTGGATGAGAAATACTGCTGCTGAATCTTGTCCTCATCTGACTGTTGCCATGCTGGTGCAGTTCCTTAAATTGCAAAAGCCTAACCAAGACCCGCAGAGGTTCACACACATGAATCACTTCTGTCTGGCTTAGTGAGCTGCATCAGCTCAGCCCAGGCAAAAGCAAGGGTCTGCTGAGGGATGTGAGTGGGACTGCAAGGCTGGGAGGATGAGGTGGAGGAGAGGGAAGCTGGGGAAGCTGGATGGTGGCTGCATCCCACCACACCCATAGCAGCTCACATCTCCTTCCGACCCTCAGGGAAACACTGCAGATGTCCTCCTGCAAGTGCAGGCATTTGCATTTACCAGTAAGCAATGCCCATCAGTGCAGTTCTGGGCTGCTGCCTTTATATTCATGCATATCTCCGTAATTTCACACAGAGATGTGTGTTTGCAAACAGAAGTTCAGGTAACTTATACTTCCCTCCAGTACAAAAGCTAGCAGACAAGTAATTGCTAGAGGGAGGTATGTTCAGAGGGTTTTCAAACTTTGATGCCCTGTGATTTGCAACTCTCTGTAGTTGAGACTTGCAGTCTCTTCTTTGCAGCACTATTCTTCAGGGGAAAGAAACTAGTCAAAAGGCTCTTATGGATTTCATTGGGGTTTTGACCAGACCCTCAGTGAACTTTTAAATTACTTTAAGTGAGCTAAAACTTCACACGGTCTTCCTTACCCCATGCAGTGCCTGATTGCTCCGAAGTTTTCTAGTTCTCAGCTTGCTGAAGAATTGAAGAAACTATGTCACCTTGCCTGACTGAATGTTGTTCTTCCCTCATGCTTTTAGTTCCCTGCTAGTTATTTTATAAGTTAGATGATAATATTTGCCATGTTAGTGAGCACATCTGAGTGTTTGGGTGTGCTCCAATGAGTCCGATGAGATTCTGATCCTGCATGCAACCTTGGACACTGCTGAAAGACAGATAATAAATAATCAGAGCACAAAATAGGAGACATGACTGATTTTCCAGTTCTAAGCTGCTCTCTGGTCACTTAAAGCTTTTTCCTATTCATTAAATGTGGCTGACCATACAAACTGGCTGAAATTGGTTTTGGCTTCCTCACTGGGTGTCTGAAGGCTTGAGGGTTGGGGTTTTTCTATTTAATAGAAAAATGATAGATAACAAGGAAGGAACAGACCTGTGCCTGGTACGAACATTTAGGATTTTCTGACACTCTTCCCCTTACCCTGTGATAATCCTATGACCCACCAGAATAATTCAGCTGCAGGAATAACAGTGCCATTAACTCCCTACTTCTTTGCAAATTCATTTTCCTTGCTCTGTCCTTGCTGATTACAACACCATGTACAGGACAGTTGCCACATGTGTGTGAGTAATATAAAGCATTGCACAACTAATGGAAAGGGAAAAGAAAAGGTGTCATTTAAAGATAAATCAGGATCTTGCTGTCAAGGTGACTCCAGATATAGTTCAGATGCATTAACTAGAGAGAAAGCAGAAGCATGCAGTGTGTGTATTGCTCTGGGAAGTAGATTTTAACGTGCTGAAAGGCAACCTAAGGTGAGAAGGGTGAAGGGGGACCCCTTGGCTATGGAGGAACTCTGTACAGAGAAACCTCAATAAAATTAAAAAACTCAATCAGGTTGTGCTTCCAGGCATGAACAGCCAGAGTCTGCTACGCCACTGCTACTCTGAAAAGAGTCAGTGGCCAACACCAAACAGGTCTGCAAGAGAGACATTTGTAGGTACATATAAGGAATGATCATCACCCTAATTTCAAACGAGGTGAAAAGAGCAATTAAAGCATTTTATAGTGCAATAACTGGAAGCAACAGAATCCACTGCCCAAAGCAATGGCCCAACCAGCAGGTAGGCTGTGTGGACTGAGACCCAGGCAGAGAACGCATGCTGTCTCCTCAATTTAGTTATCTAGGAATTAAATATCTATTTTTCTCAGCTCTTTCTGCAGTCAAAGCAGACATAAAGTAGTTTACTCCTTGCACGTTGAAGTGGCATGAATCTGCAAGTTTCATTCTCCATCGACTTTGTCCTGTAAGGTTAGTTTATATTAACTTTGGGGCATCAGAAAGTGAGATTAGTTCTTTCTTCAGAGGCCCATGGGGCACAAGCCAGTGAGATCAGGAGAAACCTAGCAGTGAGCAGCTGACGCAGACAGGATCCTGACCTGGGGGCGAACAGAGGGGCAGAGATCACTGGCCACTGGACACGTTGCAAGTGCAGGATGGGGAAACGTCTTTGGCTGAAAAGTTCCTGGTGTTTCTACCAACTCTGTATGCAGGATTGCATGCAAAAGGGACTCTAGAGCCAGAGGTGCTGACTCTTGCAGGACCCTGCTGGTACAGTTCGTGAGTGGAATACAGAAGGTAAAAGAACACTTGAATTCAGATGTTTTCGCTGTAGGTCTGTGTCTGAACAAGTCATGCTTGGTTTTCCTATAGCACAAGGAGAGAAAGACACATCTATTTGGTACATCTACCTCAGAAACAGACAAACTGAATCCTGAAAACTCCTTTTTTTTTTTTTTTTCCTCCAAGACTGTGAAGGCATCTGAGGGTGACTGGCTGAGGCAGAGATGTCTCTGTTTCAATTATATATGTTGGCTTAGATGAAGCCCAGCCAAAGCTCTTGGACAGATAGGAAGGTGAGCACCATGCAACGCCATCCACAGGTATCTATCAAGAGGATATGCTGAGGACAGAGGTCCCCCTAAAGCCCTGGTGCTTTATCAGGAGCTCAGATGCCCTGGTGACTGCAGATCAGATCTCCCTCCTGAGTGTGAAACCCTTGAACAGAGGTCATAACTTCAGCAGAAGCACAATTAGAGTAATAATCTTGTTATGGGCTAAAGGGAACTACATATATGAAGCAAAAAAAATATGTTTGTTTCTAGCCTAATTAATACTTTAACACTCCAATCATTCAAATTATCTGATTTGTAAAGAAAAGTATAATTAATAACATGATATACCTGATATGCCCCACTTTCTCTGTTGTGATGTTCACCCTGCCAGTGTCCTTCTGCATACCAGGGTTGACAGCTTTGTTCTCTTCAGGCACAATCAGGGAGAGGGCTATGATGAGTTGTTACCACCCTGAGGTCTGCCCTGGGAAGAGTATAATGTCCATGGTGGGGTTTCTTCCTCCTCACTGTTGGGTACCCCCAGGGCTATCTTCATCCCCCCTCTCCTCACCACCTTCTTCCTTCTCCCTGGTCTCCAGCACCAGTGACAGAGCTGCCCAGCACCCAGCCTGGGATAGGCTAGAGGGCTCCAATCTCTCTCTCTCCTTCAGTACTCAGGTAATTTTCCTATGATACTCAAAGCCAGGGTTCATGTTCTACTTTTGCCTGAAAATATTCATGTCCACCTCTGTCATGTCCAAAAATGACACCTTAAACCATCACAAACATCAGCTTGAGGGTACTCGGGCTGAGGGAGAAGGCTGCCTCTCATTGCTGAGGGTCTAATGCAAAAAAGTGTCCACTCCTACAAGTCATCTTCATTTATACTCTCTATGTGCACCAGGAGACAAGAGTTTCACTTGGGTGGAGGAGGAACTGTGCTTTGGGCCCCCTCAGCCCAAGTGACTATGCCAAGCTATTGTACAGATGGAGGGAAGAAGGAGCTGCTGTATTTTAAAATAAACCAGCAGCAGTTCTGCCTCTGTTAATGCAGAGCAGCTCAGGATCTCTCGGGACTGCTGATGGATAAAGGGTTGCACAGGTTAGGTAATCTAGAGAGCATGGAGATTTCTAGTTAGGAGCTGCTCAGCTTTGCTATGACCGACGATCTTCTGTACATTTCTATAGGCAGAGATTTAAGAGGGAAAAATGGTACCTGTGTAGCTCAGGAGCCTCTGGGATTAGGTGATGGATGAGTGGGGATTTTCAGGATCGCCGTTTTAGAGTTAGGTGCCTAAATTCCCTATAAATCCCCCGTTAGGTTTGTAAATCCTTTGTGAATGCTCTCAGTAAATAGGATTGCAGCCAAGAAATACCTGGCTTGTGTCAGCCATTTCTCTCCTCCAGAAATTAATCCTGCAAAGGCATGAATATTGGCTAGTCTGTGGGTGTTGAGTCTCGCACACTGTGCGCTCTTGAAGCAGGGTGATGAACCAGCTGAACTGCTCCCTGGTCATTGCTCTTGCAAAGACCTTGCTGGCTGCTGAACCTCTCTTACACCAAGGCAAGGGCAAGGTAGGAAAAGAAGAGATTTAAGCCTCCTGAGCTCAAAAAGGGGGTTGTTTCGTCCTGCTGTAAGCTGGACAAGGGAGAAGAGAGATGAACCCTGGTTTCCCACACCACCAGTTTCAGCATCTACCCCCAGTGTTGAGAGCTGTGTGGCACTTTCTTGTATGTCCTGAGAAACTGCATGGCAGGCTGTTTCCATCACAGGGGGATCCTCAGTGCAAGTGAGATTCATGCCTTCAGCTCAGAGCATTGGTCCTAAATACGTGGGGAAAGATGAGGACAAGGTCCCTGGCTCTTCCTTCCTACCACATGAAAGTGAGCAGAGATAAAGGAGAGTTAGCCTCGCACCAGGGCGGCTTTCCCAGTGTTCTCCAGCCCGTACACACCTCCTTTTCCTTCCTTTTCATTTTTTTTTTCCCAATTTACATTTTTCATTCATTCACACGTGATGTTAATCTTTCCTTAATCTCCAATTCCTTGGTGTGTGTGTGTGGGATGAATTCCATTTGTTTTTGTTCCACTCTATCAGACACAGCAGCTATAAGATTAAATGATAACTGCAGACCTAATAATAAAAATACAATATAATGTAATGAAAGTAATGTAGATCTAATCCTCTGTTTTATTGCATCCTGAGTGCCTTTGGTGCTATTATTTTTTCCTATGCCTCTGTCTTTGACTTAGCTGCATCTTTTCAAGGAAGCAAAGGGATTTGTAAAGATTATAGTATTATTCTGTTGAGCACAGACTTGCTGTGGGGCACCTTTAATTACAAAATACTATCACTGCTTATAGCGATATGTGTTTATATATGTGCGTGCTGGTGTGTGGTGTGCAAGGAAGATATTCCAAGCACCCCAAAGCACTAACGCCAGCTGAGACAGTTATACCTGGGCAATGCTGCTGTCTGCTTCTTTATTGTGGGTTTTTTGTGCTTCTTGCTGCAGTTCCTCTCCCCCCTCGCCCCCCCGCCTTTCTTTATGCATTGTTATTTTTATTGTTTTAATCCTTGTTTGGGGAGAAACTTTAGAAGTGTTTAAAGCTGGAACGCCTCTCTCTGAAACCTCTCTGGTTTCAGCTGCAGCGTAGCTGGCCCCGTTCTTTGGGTAGCGATGCTTTAGAGGTCTCTGAGGTGCAAGGTAGCATGCCCTTTCTGACCCGCACTGCCCTCACTGTCTCCCTGTCTGTCTGGATCATGCTGGGAATGTTACTTTGAATGCTGGAAGCGATTTCATCTCAAAGTGCCCTTAATGGCAAGGACACTTGGCAGGCAGTTCAGATGAGATCTGGGCTGGGGAAGCAGCTGGCCTAAGATCTTTCCTGGAGTCAATGGCAGAGATTTCCCATAGCTGCAGGTTCATGCATCCAGCTCTGCTGGCCTCAGCGGAGAGAGGGAAGCAGCAGGGAAGTGCCTGGTTTACTGTCCATGTGCTCATTTGCAGAGGTGCATTGGGCAGGATGTGGGGAGACCAACATTACCCTGCTGCTGTCTTTAATACTTTGATTAAACTGCACATAGGGACAATATGCAGCTTGGGGGATCTCAGAAAGACCCTCACCTTGTACAGTATCCCCCCAGCCTGAAGGGGTCTTCAGTTGCCCCTCTTAAAAGTGGGGGTGTCTTCCAGTTTTCTTCTCAGTTTCCCAATGCTCTGACACAGCTTATTCTCCCCCTTTAGTCCTCCTGGTCCATGAAAGATTAGTCCTCTTGCTACAAACACAAGTACTAGGAAAGGTCTTGAACAAGAAGCAGAACAGAAATCAGGAATTCATTTGTGCAAGAAAATAATTCCAACATAAAATAAGTTTTTATTCTGCATCAGGATGAAAGCAAAGCCTTTGAAATGCTCCCCAGAGAGGTATGCAAAAGAAAGGAAATGCTTTCTATCCTAAACATCAAAGAACTCACCTGGGATGTGAAATAGCTGCAGTCAAGGCTGTCTTGGCCCAAGAAGGACCTGAATGTGGATCCCTCACAACATCAGAGCAGCCTCCTACCTCCAATTGTCATCTCCTCTTGGTTGTGGAGAAGTCTTGTTTTGTCCAAACAGATGAATACTTGCTCAGAGGCCTCCAGTCAGCATCCTTGGGGCAGGAGCAGGTTCACCATCAGGGTCCAGCCTTGAACTCAGACTTGTCATAGCCATAGGAGTATCAGTGGGATCCCACAGTGGAATCAGTTTTCCTGACACCCTGGGTGAACTCAAGTCCAGGTGCAGATGTCTTAGGCAGAACTCACTTGGCTAAACGTAAGTATCGAGCAACACTGGAGATGCCCTGAGGCCTTCAGCTGGTCTCCAAATGCTGCTGTAGAAAGAGACATCTCTGAGGCGTTGACATGACTGCTGGGTCGACATCAAATATGTCAGGGCATTTCAGATGGCATCAGACATGTGTTTAGGCAACTGAATCACCCTCTAACTTCTGTGGACATCAACACCTACATGTAAAAGTCTTAATCCACAAATTAATCTCATCTCTTGTGCCCCTCTGACCCAGACAGGACCTGAGAAACCATTTTTATATCACGTTCATTAGAAGCCCTCTGGTGTCAGGTCAACTTTTGGCTTCTGTGAACTGATGTTCGCTGATGGAATCATCATTTGGGGAAATGCACTGACAACTTCTGATAGTACACAATGTTCATCTTTGAGTGTCCATGAACAGTGAGCACACTGGTGCTCCTCTGTCAGCGTCAACCCTCAGGGGTTCCCTTGTCTCACAGAAACCATTTGAAGGATGAATTTTCTAAACCAGTCAAGGGAGTAAGGCTAAACTCTCTCTCTGTTGAATTCAGGGGATGTCTTTTAATACTGGATATAGATTTTGCATGTCTAAAGGTAGGCGAGACAAGGTACATTCTGGGTATGGATGTAGGTATCAGGTAATTGCATAGCGTCTCCATTCAAGGCATGAAGGATAACCTGAACCGCCTCTTACCCCTGCTCAGTCTGGCTACTCCTACCCAGTCTCCTGTAAATCAGCAGATGGAGAGGGCGCAGTTCAACTGGTTAAACACAGACATCTGTTTGAGTTGTCCTAGAGCATCCTCAGGTGCTTCTCCAGAAAAGCATGGATTTCCATGGTCTACTGTCATAGCTTAGTCCCATATGTGTATCTCAGGGCAGTCAAGAGGCATTAGATCCCATAAAGTTTTGCAGACTTGGACTTGGTTCCTGCTGGTACCTCAGTTTCCCCTTAATGAACCTCTGTGCTTCCAGCTTTCCCCCTTTGTCTGCTTCACCTGATCAGACTCTGAGCCTCCCCCAGACATGGATACCTTCCAACAGAGTCTTCAGTCACTTGAACAGAAGAAAACCAAATCCTGCAAGCTAGATCCAACTCCAGATACCGCACTTGGAG
>VZTV01014157.1:0-19703 GCA_013400875.1 Anhinga rufa
AGATCACCAAGTCCAACCATCAAGAGTTTTCACGCTTCCTCTTTAAGTGACGCTGAGAAAGAATCACACTTTTCTCTGAAAAGGTAAATCATTATTTATTTGTGAAAGCAGAAGTTGAAACTAAGGATACTAAATGTCTCAAACCTAAACATAAATACACACACACACACAGAGCATACATATCTGTACACACCATGTGTGTATACACACACACATACATATATCTAAAATTTATACATAAATATATAAATATGTAAATAATATATAAATACATAAACACACACATAGATAAAAATGTGAAAGCAGTACTGCATCAGTAGAGTTCCCATGGATGTTTGCTCTGACAGCCTGGGGATATTCACTCCCTCCCTCTCTACTGGCTGCTTTCCCCTCCAAAATTCTTAGTAGAACAATAATATTTTAACAGTTGCAGTTTTAAAAAGCTTGATTATGACCAATCATTTCTCCCAGGCAATGGTATATTTAGCAGAAGGGAAAAATTAAACTTCCCAGGAATGAGGTTATTTAGGGCATAAAATTCAAGGAAATAGGTATTTAGGTCATTGTGGGCATGGTTTTTATTTTCCCTAATTTTCAAATTACTTTCGATTAGGTCTGTTCAGAATGGAAACTTCTTGATGTGAAATAGATACTATCTAAATCATTAGAGCTCATTCATTGCCATGTGCCACCTTTTAGAGCAATTAAACCTGACCTTGGGGTTACCTAGCTGAACACGCACCGACCCAGGGCACTTCCTCTGAATACGAATAAGCTTGTAGTACAAATACAGTCAGAAGGCAGCATCGCTCCTGGCACAGATAATGCCTTTGTTAAATGGAGCTGGGGTCCATGGGCTGTTAGACTATGGAGCCCATTGATTCAGAACATTCTCTGTTGGGATCAGTTCTGGTTTTTTTTTTTTTCCCCCTTCTTTTTTTCCCTGACATCTGGAGTCTATCCCTTTACCAACCTCTCAACCCCCCACTCGAAAAGATAAAGTGAGGGAAACAGATGGACAGACTCACAGAGAGACAGAGCGAGCCCCAAAAAACTTGGACAAAATTTGAAAAAAACAATAATGATGTCTAAAATTTTAAGCCTTTTGGATGTTGATATTTTTGCCACGTATTTGCCAGCTGAACTCAAGGCGGTCTCAAAAACCCATCCCCGATTCCTCCCAGACTGGTTTCTTCTCACTTTCAAACTTTAGGTAGTTCTTCCTGCAGCCGCGATGTGTAGCACCTGCGTGCCAGATCTGTAGCCCTTTGATCACAATATATTTACAGGGCAAGGAACTTCCAGTATGTGAGTGACTGATTTCCCTGGAAATGTCTGAGAGGCCAGCCTCCCCATCAGACTTATTTCAGTGCCTTCTTCCTTTGACAGAACAAATGTGGAAGCTGCCTCTACTTATATTAAACAGAAAAGGAGATGCTGGTAAACAATTAAGTGGGGTCTTGTTTAAAGAACAAATCTTTTTATATGCTGCCAAGCTATGCTAAACAATAACTGTCAGAATCTGTTAAAAGAGCAGAAAAACAATATTGCTTGGTACAAAACTAATTTTACTAGCATTTGGTCACAAACTGCATCACACATTTAGTCCCGTTTTCCCCACGAACTCTCCGCAATCCAAGACAGCTCCAAATGCTGTTTCTTTTAGCTTTCATAATGTGTTAAGTAGGGAAAAAAAGCCATATGGCATTCCTTCGCCTGGCAGGGTGACTCCTCATTAGGCTGCTGACCTGAAACATAATCTCCACCGTGACCTATGGAGAAATGCGCGGGACCCACCTGCAAAGTAAAAGCCCTTTTTGAGACATAACGCCAGATTCCTGGTGGGTTCAGATTCACCTTTAGGAGACTTTGTCAACTCCTATTTCATTGCTGCGCTGTGCAAAGGTGGAACACCATAGGGGTCTTCTTGGGTTGCGATGACTTCAGAAGGAAACCTTTTTTTTTCTTTTATATTTTTTTCCCTCCACTTTCTCCAGGTTTGCTGCATGTAACATGCTGAATTATATTGAATTTGAAAGTTTTCTCTTTCACCTCTAGTATAGCTTATGGCCTGCCCTACATACAATTTGTGTGTCTATACTGACTGCCAGTGGCATTTCAGTGATGCTGGGATGAATCCATGCAGAGCACAGGGAGCTGCTGGCAGGAGAAAGGCATTCTTCTGTCAAAAGAAAGGAGTAAGCTTTTCTGTACTAATATTTAACAGCGGATAAAGCACTGCCATTTTTAACATTCCCCCTGCTATGTATTTAGGCACGAGCGGTCCGGTGAGCCCAGCCAAAGCCAACCCTCAGAGCTGGCTCTGCTTGCACCTCAAGGGCAGAGCAGGCACAAGGAGATGCCATCCGAGTCCTTGTTTTCAGCATGGCAGTTTGGGGACCAGAGTGTACTGCACTTATCCAAGCTGACAGTACTGTGGGCGTGTAGGTGTTAGTCAGGCTTGCCTTCATAAACACTTGCTTCCAAGCAAGTCTTTCTGTTCATTTGCAGGTAGAAGTTAAAGCTACTGAAGGAACTAAATCAAACCTCCTTGTTCCTCAATGACAGAATCCAAGAGGACAAGATATGGAAATACTCCATATTGTACCACCTCTGAATTCCTTTACACTACCCATCTTGTACATGGGGTGTGCAAAGTCACAGCACAACATGCAGAAGCAAGGTCAGGACTTCGTGTCCGGAACACTGCGGGTACTGGGGGGAACACTTTTCTACTATAGTCTATGAAAGTCTAAAGAATTAGTAAATATTCAAAGCCATGGCAGATTTGGTGATTCAGATTTTTTTTTGCAGGTGTAATTATCAAATAAGACGATGGAGACTATTTTAAATCCAGCTTTATCTAATAATTCCATCCGAAGGAAGGATGCAGCCATATTATTGTTGTGAGAAAGGTTCTTCCTGCTGATTGCTATCTTCATGGTTGCTAATGTGTTTTAAAAATACTTGTTTAAGAAAACCTTTCAGGTTTAAAAAGCTTGAAGATAGTATAGAAAAGTCCTCAAACTTCTGAAGGCTTACTCACACCTTGGACTTGGTCAAAACTTAGCAATTACACTTCCATGCTATATTGATCTGGCTACAGTACCCTTTCAGCAAAGGGAAGCCAAAATTTGGTGAGCCCATGTAGATGAACTGATATGTCACTGAAATCCATTAGTAAGCAATGTTTTCCAAGTGTCTTTAACCACTGGTCTTACAGTATCCACAAGAGAAATAACTGTGACTGTTACAATATTGTGCTCCAAACAGTCCCCAACCTGTCTGATTTGTTTTCTAAACTGCAAAATTAAACATGTTAAGGAACTGTGGAATGCTTTATCACCAATTAGACATGGTGGGAGGGTTCCTTTCCCTGGAGTAAGGCATCCATGTGTCCACCATATATACCTATATAAATAAAAGATGCATTTTTGTAGAGCTGAAGGAGCAGATTTTGTATTAAACATGATGTCATGATCTTAAATTGTCTATAAATAAATAAACACTATGTAATATGATCTAAAAATAATCTTGTTATTAAATTACTCTGCTCTAGTCCTCCACTTGCTCTGACTCTTACCCAGACACTGTGTGAACCCAGTGATTAGACTGTTGTCTTTCAAAATCCAGCCTACATTAAAATCATCTGCTTGATCAGGGAATGGCATTTCCAATAAGGAGGAAAAGCGAAAGGTACTTTGAGAGTTAGAGCTATGGAAATTGCTGGTCTTTTTCTCTTCTCAAGTAAGGAGAAAATTATCGTTGGGCCTCTTATAATAAAGACAAAATAATCACAATTCCAGATGGAAATCTTATCATCTAATCCAACTGAAATTATTTTTTTTTCTAAGTGGAGTGGCTGCTATTTCTTGGGGAATAGCATGGTAATTTGGGGATTCTGCCCCCACTGAATTTATGAATGTACAAAGAAACAAAATACAAACTCATCCTGGCTTAACCAGAAATTGAAAGTTGGTCCATTACACAGTGGGCAATGTACTTTAGTCCCAGATTTTTATAGAGGTCTCGCATTTTTCCTGCAGCTTTGGTACCACAACCATTGGAAATCCTGTGTTGTTTTGGACAGCAGCGCACTTGGTGACACAAGCCCCGCCTCCACGCTTATATGACTTTAAAAGTAACTGCCCCTACATCTGCAATGGTCTTTGGTGCCTTGCTGAGTTTGTCGTGTTTATTTACGGAATGGGATCAAAGTTGCTGTCTTTGAGTCTGGAACCACCACCCGGCCTCCCCAGAAGACACGTGCGTGAGTTGTTTCTCTCCCAGTTTCTGTTCAGGCACGTTCCCTCCATGCTACATCCATGACGTGTATTTTAAACAAAACTCCCCATTTTCACTTCTCTCCACCTGGAATGTAGCAAAGCCAGATATCCAGGGCTTGGATGATAATTATGCCAACTGAGATTTTCTGTGCTTGTTTTTCAGCATTACAGGAGCTTCCTAGTGCCTAGCAAAGCAGAACTTGGAGGAAACCAAGCTTCTGTGGTGGCTGGACAGTTTCAGGGCGAAAGCTTTGCCCTCTTTGCAACTTCATGTACAAATGCAGAATCAAATCAGCCAGTATTACACACTCGCAAGTGCAGCACTTGAGTTCATGAAAACAGCGCTCTTCTCCTCCTCTTGAAAGTTTCTCTCATCATACATTCACATCCCCTAGGGAGCAACTCATTTTCTGTGTAAACATTTTATTTGAAAACCATAATATTACTGTGTAATGAGAATAATGAACTGTCACCCACACTAGGATATCACGTTGGTTGGAGATTCACACCACTGTCGTACTTCACGGAGAGCCAGCAGAGCCAGCACTGCGTCACTGGCAGTGGAACTGTAGGATACAAATGAACCTGTATTTGCTTGGTTAAAAAACCCTGAGTTTTACTTGATTAGCAGTTTCTATGTAAGTTTAAAAAAAAAAACAACAAAAAAAAAGAGGTTGAGTAGCGGGTTACAAAATTGTACATTCCTTGTCAACACAAAATTAATAATTATAAAAGAAGCTATTTGGAAGCACTAAGTACGTCGCACCTTCTCTGACCGTGAGGCAGACGAACCAAGCTGTGACCAAAAAGGAGCCGCAGAAGGAGCAGAGCAGTGGATGCTGTCCGTCCACCTGTGCCCCGGCAACATCCAGCGTGTTGCTCGGAGATGCACCTCGGTGGGTCCCATATTCTTGCACAGAGGAAAACAGATGGGCTGTCATTATATCTATTTGCGAGTGAAGGCAGGATAAATGTACTCATAATCTAATTCCCATTAACTAAATACTTCATCCCCCAAATCATCAGCACAAGTTGGTAGTGTTGGGAAAATGGCTGAGAGAATAGCTCACCGGTATTTCAGTGGCATGCTAGCACAGCAGCATCTGCGTATTTGCAGTGTTTTGGTATTATTTTTTTAACCAAAGTCCATTTTATCAAACTACAAATATCCTATTGCTAAGTAGAACTTTAATGTCCCGGGCACAGGAATGCTGCTGCTGCTCTAGGAGAAAACCCTGGCTAAAGCCAACCCCTTTCTTGCAGAAGTTTAAATATCTCACTAGCAACACTACTCTGGCTCCTTTTTATCATTCAGTTAGAAAGGATAAGGGCTGCAAAGTGAGGGCCACAGGTGAATGGGCGGGGGTTGGTGCCAGTAGGAAAGGCAATATCGCCAGCTCTGCTCCTGCCATTAGTAATAGCGATTTGCCCACAATCTGGAAAAAGTTTTCTCAGGTTACAGTAAAGTTAATGGAGTTGGAAATTCCTCCTCTTCTGGATTAGCTCAGCCTTTTTTATGCGACCTTTAAGTATATGGTGAAGCTCAAGGAAGGTTTTGATAGCAGCAGAAGCAACTGGGTAGCGTATAACTGATCTGCAGCGCGGGACCCTGATCCAGGAGCTCCTCACTGCTCCCAGTTACTCTGGGCGTGAAAGCACAAGACCCCCCTGTACGAGTGCCTTTGTAAACTGAAAGGAAAATTAAAACACTTGTAGGCTGATTCTGATCTAACTGCTCATTTAAGGGGGTGGGGAGAATTGACATAAACAACAGAAATTTAACAAGATAAGGCATCACCTCTGTGAAATCAGATTTGATTGATGATTAACCTCATGAGCACTGAGAAAGCTTTTGAGAGGAGAGACAACATAGATGTGCCAACAGAAAACATGCATTCTATATTAATTAAAATTAACTGCCAGTCTGAGCCAAAGTCCATTGTGTGACACAGATTAATCAAAACATTAAAAACCCAGCTCAGTTATTCTGCATGTCAGGAATCTCTTCCTTAGATCTCTGGTCACAACATTATAGATTCTTCATACCATACTTTCAGATGTACCTTTCTGCCTCCTCAGATTTAAGAGATGTTATAGTGTAGTAATATAGTAACTGATCATAAAAAAATTTAATGTTATCCGTTTACATCAGCAGGGAATCAAGCAAAAGCTATGTTTATTCTTCATCCATCCTTGTTATAGCTAAGATTTGATAAAAGAAATTACACTGGGAGAACCCTGTGTGGTGAACGGAGTCTTTCTACTTAGAGGTCAGCAGGATTTATCCAAACATGGCCTTTACCACCAGAGGAGAGCTAGCGGGGAAGCAATGAGCACCTGCTGGAATCACCTCTACCTGCAGAAGAAATGAAAAAATGCCCGTGCACTTTAGTTAAAAAAACGGAGAAGCTCTTGCACTGATCCAAACCTACTTGATCCAAACCTACCAGAGTCATCACGGCTAACTCAAGTGGGTTTGAGATCTATCTGTACAAAGGACCATGTCTTCTTCTATTAATCATTAAGTAGCAGAGGCAGGGCAGGGAGGGTTGCTTCAAGACTCATTTTCTTTGAAGCTAAGCGATGGTTCAGCTGGGATGAACCCACAGATGCAGGTGACCCATCTCAGACGCAGCCTTGGTCATCCTCGGGGAATGGATGGATGGAAGAAGCTGGTGAGGGCATATCCTCCTTCTTTTATCCCCACCTCCCTTTTTTTTTTAAGTGTCATTACCTTACTGAAAAATACTTATAGTTAATCAGCACTGCTTAATCCTATTCACTTCCATCTGTGCCTCTTTGTAGCCTGACACTTCTCCTGTCCCGAGGCCATGGAAAGCAGAGGGTATTTAGTGCTCAGGCTCTGCAGTTGGAGGCCTCTAGGGAGCAGCTGTCCCCAATCATCCTGTCCATGGCCCTTTCATTCCCAGATTATATCTTGTACCAACAGTTTGTGTGTGGGAAAAATCAAAGATGTCAGGGGCTCCTCCCAGAACGTGCACTTTGCGTAAGGTGCCCAATCACCGGGGCGCGGGTGCTTGACCTTTGCGCTTGTGGAGAATAATGAATTGGGGGCCAGTTTTCAGGCACTCACCATCATCATCCAGCCCCCACCAGAGCTCAGCATTAGAGTAATCACTGACATGCTGAAGCAATGAAAGCAATCTGTTGTTAACTGGCTGAACCAGCTTGTCCCGAGCCCCCAGACTTCCTCGTTTGGGCATATTACACAATGGTAAACCTCTTTTTCTTTAAAGAAGAAAAAAATCAACAGGGTAAAAGATGCCTCTTCGTAGCCTTCCTTCCCCTGTCTAGGCGTTCGAGAACAGTTGACAGAAAATCCAAGAATGAAATTTCAGAAACCATAGACATTAACTGAAGTTGAATGTCTGAATAAATCCTAATGGACTAGAAAGACTTGATAATGAAAAGAATTTCTTTAATATTAGTTCTTCACCCAAGCTCACTGCGATGAATCGATTGAATTACTCACATGCACTGCCCTGGGAAGGGACCTCAGGCTTTAGTTATTGCTGATCAGGGTATTTCCAATGGTTTGAAATGAAAACACGCTTACAATTTCTTTATAGGTGCAACTTTGAACTGTAATTCACAGCAGACAAAATTCTACAAAGAGGCAGGGGAACCAAAAACCTGCGACAGCAGCTCTGCTTCAGCCCATCATCAGCACTGAGTTATCACCCATCCATCCCAGGCTTTCTGTTCTCCATTACCCACTTTGTTACCAGTAGATGCATATCTGCCAACAGTAGTATTTTAATTGCCTATTTAGCATTTAAAAATTAAATGTTCAGTTGGGCAAGGACAAAACACTGTGAGGTTCCTGCACACAGATGAGCCTTTTCCAGTACGGCGTTGCCTGGCTTTTGGCTCCTGGTTATTTTTAGCTTCAAAAACAATCCTTTACACCACAATATCCTCATAAATCCATAAAAATTAAGTGTAGTTTTACAGATGTATCAGGACAGGACAGGACAGATAAGTGCCCAGCTAAGCTCATCTCGGGAACGAGAGGCTGGAGAGCAGCTCTGCAGAGGGACCTGGGGGCTCTGGCCGACGGCAAGCTGACCATGAGCCCACAGCGTGCCCTGGCAGCCCAAGGGCCAGCCGTGCCCTGGGGTGCATCAAGCGCTGCATCGCAGCCGGGCGAGGGAGGGGATGGTCCCGCTCTGCTCCGCGCTGGGGCGGCCTCGCCTCGAGCGCTGGGTGCAGTGTTGGGCGCCACGGGACATGAGGGGTATAGAGCTGCTACTGGAGAGTGTCCAGGGAAGGGCCACGGAGCTGGTGAAGGGTTTAGAGGAGAAACCGTACGAGGAGCGGCTGAAGCCCCTTGGTTTGTTTAGCCTGGAGCAGAGGAGGCTGAGGGCAGAGCTCATGGCGGGCTGCAGCTTCCTCACCAGGGGAGGAGGAGGAGGGGCAGGCGCTGATCTCTTCTCTCTGGTGACCAGCGACAGGACCCGAGGGGATGGCAGGGAGATGTGCCAGGGTAGGGTTAGGTTGGGTATCAGGGAAAGGCTCTTCCCCCAGAGGGTGGTGGAGCCCTGGAACAGGCTCCCCAGGGAGGCAGTCACGGCACCCAGCCTGGCGATGTTCAAGAAGCACTTGGACATCGCCCTCAGAGCCATGGTGTGAATTTGGGGTGTCCTGTGCAGGGACAGGAGTTGGACTGGATGATCCTCGTGGGCGCCTTCCAACACAGGGCATTCTGTGATTCTATGATTCCATGATTCATCGTGGCTGAGCTAGGAGGCAAACATCATTTGCCACCTATGCAGTGCTCGTTAGGTGTTGCCAACTTCCCTGGATCCTAACAAGCAGCAGACACTTGAGCAGCTTTATGGAGGGGCTGGCTGGGCCAAAGACACTCAGTCTGGTTGCATACCCCACAGAGTTGATCATTGTGCCCAAAGGCTGTGACGCCCTGCCCTCCCAGGTCCCTGTCCCCACCACGCTGCCTGCGTGACCAGCCCTGCTCTGCGCACGGCTTTGAGCACAGCCCATCTCTGGTCTGTTGTGAATCCTGGCCAAGCTACAACCTTGTAAATATGTGTCTGGCCCATACAACACAACCTGCGCTCCCAGGCAAGACAGAGGCTTTAGTAACTCGGTAAATACACAGGTGTGGTTAAGAATTCAGGACAAACAGCATGAGAATTATATATCCACCCTCATATCAAATGCTCTTTTTTTGCTGCAGAAACACCATTGCTGAGGATATCAATGGTACTACTAGATAAACTTGTCAAACCTGGGTGATATTTTATGAGTGGTTTAAGCACTTTTTCCATCTGTTAAACAAAGGCTTCTCTTCCACATTGGCTAGGAAAATGCTACTTAGTGCCTAGGTCACATAAGAAAAAAAAAAGCATTTGTATTTTATGAACAGTATGAGATGACACTATCGCTCTTCTGTACTTCATCGGCTTCCTGTTGCTGACTTGTTAGCAGGTATTTTGCAGGATTAAATGACCTGATATTATCTGGCCGCGGGGCAGAGTTCGGCGTGTCCGGACAGATCTGATCAACTGATGCAGTGTCCCCTCTTCAGCGCCCAGAGAAATAACCCCCATTTTCATGCCACACACCAGGAGATGTTGTCAGGCTTGCATAAACAGATATTTTGACAGGGAAATTTAAGTTTTTCATCTGCTATTTTGTCTAATACTTCTCATGTTTTGTCTATTGTATTGCAGATTGGTTAAAACAGGAGTGCAGCTGATGAGGCAGCGTGCAAAATACGTAGACAAAAACGTACTGTCCGCTTCATTTTTCTATTAGACAATACTTGTGGATTGAAGAAATCTACTCCAACTTAGGAAAATATTCTCATGTTTCAACACAAACCCTTAAAAAATGAAGTTTTAACACCAAATGTGCATATTCCAGCCTTGATGCTGACCCTACAGTCGTGCCCGCTGAGCCTCAGTTGGGAGAACCAGCTCAGCCTGGCTGTATCATAAACATTGCAGTCAAGGACTATAAAAATTATTAAATCCCCCCTGCTGAAGGCCCAGGCCACATGCATCCTCCAGTTATCAAGGAGAAACATGGCCACATGTCGGCAGGGTGCTCCTGGTCCTCCTCCCCATCACCCGCCCTCCCCAGGGAATTCCAGCACTGCCTTGCATTTGTCCTGCTTGTCTGAAGGGACAAGATCCTGTATCCATGCCTGGCATGGCAGATCCATATAATTTATCTGTAATAATTTAGCTTGTCTTAATATACCAAGGGAATTCCAGACCCTTAAGCACCCTCCAGCAGCAGCAAAGCAAGTCCAACATTTACTCACCAAGCACAAAGGGCGGAATGGGTCATTGGTCTGAAACAGCTACAGGTGTATCCTGCATCACATAACAGATTTCCAGTATTATCTTCATTTATAAATATATGTAATGTCATATGTAATCTCTGAGAGGTGGCCGAAGCTTCCCAGCAAGCTCTCACCACCGAGACCATTCTGCAGTCCAGAGGTCCACACGATCCCAGCCCCGCTCTGCCCGTCCTCCAGACCTTGCAGGAGTACAAAACACAGAATGGGTTTCTTAAACAATTATCAATCACAATCAGATCAGTATTATAGCACCGGTCTGGGCTGTTTCCTTTAAAATTAAAACAATCTTGCAATGTGCCTTGAAAAATGAGGAAACTTGGGGGATGAAATCTTGGCTCTCTGCAACTGAGTGGTAAAACTCACATTGCTTCTGTGGAAGTTGGCATCACATTGGCTTTTTGGTCGGGAGAGGAAATTATGCGCACGGTGCAGGGCCCCTCTTTTGGGAGGGTGTTGGTTTAAGGGTCTCAGCCCAGCTCGGCAGTGGTGGTATATCTATAAGCAAGTTAATAGCTGATGTAGGTATCTCCAGTATGAGTTATGAAGTTGTTAATCCTCCACAAGATTTAATAAACATTTAGTATTTAGTGAATACGCTATACTATAAATGTCTTATTAAACCTAAATTAAATACAGGTTTGGAACATAAATGTGCTATAGAAATTTATGAGGGATCTTAGTAGAGAATAATTTTTTTAGACACTGCTGTGAAAGCTCCAGAATATAAGTTTCTGAACAAGTATAAATATAAAATACTGTGTGTTAGTTGTCAGTTGTTAGAGAATGTATCTGTGGAGGTATGTCCTGGACCCACCATGCAATCCCAAAACTTAATTCATCAGCAGGAATTTTCAGGTTTGTAAAAAGCAAATGAACAGTTTCCATGTCAGTACAGTACTGCGCCAGCTGGAATCACCAGGTGTGGGTCCCACCTTCTCCATGCTAACAAAGCTCAGGATGTGCAGAAATGCTGTGCATATCCCAAAGGCTGCAGACACTGGGGCTGATGATTCCTGTTTGGACTGTCAGTGTTCGTATCCAACATTTAAGGATTTCCAGCATGCTATATTGGTTGCAGTACCAGATTTGATAACAGGCTTCAGGAAAGGATGATTAACACTGAATTTGTGGTTCTTTTCTTTTAGCATTTGTTCATGGAATTGTTTTAACCCTAAGGCCTTTGACCAAAAATAATAAAAAAAGTCTTCAGCAAGTGTTTCATTTTACGTCCTGAATAGGTCTGCCAAAACCCAGCAGGATAGCGCACACACCAGCTCACGCACAAAAACCTTTGCTGGCTGAGTGGGTGACTCAGTTTGCTCAGCCACAGCCTTAGCACTTCTGACAAGGCTCAAGACCATTTCAGACACAACTTGAACCAGAAGCCGCCTTCCCTTGGCTAGGCCAGTGACAAGCTGGTGTCCCTAAACCCACGTGTCCGCCCCGGCTCAGCATGGTCCTATCTGCACGGCTCCCAGGCACCACAGGGCCAATCCTTCCTGCAAAAAATGGCTGGATGTGTCCACCCAAAAGGGAAAAGAGCTGAGAAACTCATGTCAAAATGAAAAGGAAGAACAGAGCAAAAGTATGGACACACTCAACATTGCTGCTGGCTCCAGTGGCTGCTGAGAAACAGGTTACCCGTGAGAAGCTGAGAATCTGTTGGTAGCATTGTCACAGCTGAGTCCTGCAGAAGCAATGCTGCATTCATTCAGGTCTTGGTTCCTTCTTCTTCCCTGAGAGTCATCGTCACAGCTCCTGCACCCCTCACTGTGAAGCTTGGAGATGTGGTGTTGATAAATTCAGGGAAGGCGTTCCCAATAAATGCCAAGCATATCACACACCATGAGGTATCACTAGAGGACAGTGTTTCATGTGTTGACATGCTCTTGGTAGAATTTACATCAACAATATTATGCATTAATTTGAAATACTTACTGTTGCTTTAAAAGAAGAAAAGCAAACTTACAACAATTTCAACCAGCTTACAAAGCTGTTAATGACTACAAAAGCTGGACCTCATTCACACGGCAGCCATTTTTTTGGCTCAGATGGTCAGGATCCAAGGTATGCAAGGATCCCATTTTCTTCAGGAGATTAGATCATCAAGTCTTGCGAGGTCTAACACCTTTAGACAAAGCAAAGCTGTTAGCTGAGAAATGAACATCATCAGTACCATAGCCAAGAAACAGCATCTACCTAAAACTCCTCACTGCTGGGGGGTTAGAACAAATTTTAGGGAAGGCAAAATACTGGAGAAGCAACTAATTGGTCCAGTGATTGTGCTTTGTTTTACAGTCATGTCAAATTTACTTCATGGTCTGCACCAGAAATTAACACATAGCTGTCACGTCCAGATGTGTATTTCCTAAATGACCATCTCTGTTTCTAGTAATTCTAGAAGCAAATGTAAATTTTACCTTAATCAGGCACTATGGAAATCTGCTCCCATTCAGAGAGGGCAAGAAGGGGAAAAGGAAGTGGCAGAGCAGGGGCAAGCTCCTCCGAGCGCTGGTATGGACACTCTAGGTAGTTTCTAGAAGAAAAAAAGAGACACTTTACATTGACTATGTGCTTTCCGTGGAGCAAATCAGTGTTGATGACTTCCTATCACTTACGAGACTGACGCATCTACGATTTCTGTTTCCAGCCCTGCACTTGATTAAAGGACGCTCCGCATCCATAGCAAAGCTGTTATACAGAATGCCTGTGTTATCAAATAATAAACTAACTGTCACACTATTGGCTCAAGGCTTAGGAATTTTCTAGCATAGGAAGATCAAGATAGTTACAGGTCAAATAAGTACCATTTTTGACTAATTGTTTGCAGATATGGCATAGAAACAATATGGCTTGCTTTGGGAAAGTAGTATGATTTTACTATACAAATTTATAGCTGAAATGTAGCTAAAAAATAAATGTCTAGAGCCCAAACTTACTTAAATCTCTACCTTTGCAGTCATGTGAAGGGAAGTTGCACTTACAGAGCTGAAGAGCTGTCCCAGCATGCTGGTCTCCCCTTTAAAACTGAAATAAAAAAGCAGTTACTCTATTCGATTCAGTCACCTGGACTTAGATTTTCTTACAACGACATGGGCAGCTCTTCAGATCTAGTCTACAGGCAACAGGCTAGACCTGTGAACAAGTCCTCCCTTCTCCCTGCACCATACTCATAGAGATACACGCACAAATTCACTCTACAAAACCCCTAGAAGCTGCCAATGCTTTTTCTAACCATTAATATATGGCCTTTTCTACATAGGAAGGTCACAAAGACCATCATGTCTCCGTCACTCACTTCATATGCTCCTGTACTGTCTGTCCACCTGGAGCCACCGGCACCTTTGCATATCTCATAATACAAAGGAAAATTAATTTCATACCTATGTTCCACCTGCGACTGACTGGCTATTATAAACAGAAAATCTATCAACAAGTTATTGCTACTTTCCACCCCAAAAGAGCACTGCTCTCTGACTGGGGCTCGCTGTTGCTGGCGACCTGTTATCAGCACAAGTTGTTCTTCGGATCTCCATGGAGTAACCTGCACAAGCACCCTCTCCTCTGTGGGCACTCGAGCTGCTCTGCAGAGCATCAAGCAAAGGGCAGGCAGAGAGAGAGATCTTGGTTCTCCATTCCGGCTGAGTCAGAGGCTCAAATTGTGACCTTCTGTCACTTGGTCTTCTTATGTCAAAACTAAAACGGAGTTTAAAACTGGGAACACACTAAGAACCAGATGCTCCATCTGAGCCAAACCTTTCTAGGTAAATATATTGCAAAGAGCACAAATCATATAATTTCAAACTTTGGGAATCTGTGTATATTTAAATGTATACAAAATTCTGCTGTTTCTCGACAATAGGTTCATACTCTAGAAGAACAGAAATCCAGCAGACTGAAATTAATAATGCATTAGAACAAACAGCAGTGCATTGTTACCCATTTAAGGAACTGCCTGGGTATAAATAAACCCTTACTCATATTCTGTGATTTAAATAACATAATCATTCTTACCCAGAGTAACAATTGCACCTTTTCAGATAAATAAGAGATAAAAATTATTTTCAAGAAGACATGTGAGGAATTAGTCTTAAACTCTTATGCAACAAAGCTTTTGCTGTCAGTGTACTGAAACCACATAACTGGAATGTGACTCAGTTCAAAACTCTTCCTCTGGATGTCCCCAGAATTTCAGGAGAAGGCTGAATTGGATGAGTGAAATGCAAGCTAAGGTCATTTCTACTTCTGATGCCCTACCTAAAGGTATTGTTTCCTCAAAGTGACCCATACGATATCATCATCCAATACAAAATCATGTATTGCCTCAATTTGCATTAGCATTGCCTCTCCCTAACGCAAGAAGCATGCAGTGCATGGAAACATGGATACACATGTTTGCCCAAAACAACAACTTAGCTAAAAATCAAAAAATATGAACAAGGATCAGGGACCATGGACCCCCCCGAAATAATCATAGAATCACAGAATGGTTTGGGTTGGAAGGGACCTTTAGAGGTCATCTAGTCCAACCCCCCTGCAGTGAGCAGTTTTCTTACAGAACCTGTCTACTGGCAATGGGGCACAGGATTACGGCAACAGCGAGGAAGTGTTTTGCTTTGCTGCTTGGGTTACAGTCTGTAATGAAAGTAGCTCATGACTATTCAAGTTCACTGGACAACAGGCAGCTGAATTATTGCACGTTTACACATCTTTGACAATACCTCCAAATAACACCAGAAAGAACCCAGGCAAATGTTTTAAAAACATCAATTTAAAAATCTGAAATACCAAGAAAGAGTTCAATTTGATAACCATTTGTACAGTTAAAAAAAATGTATGGTGCTTTACATTCAAATACAGTAACAAGATCCTTTTCCCTATAATTTCCCAGTGAAGGAAGTTGGTTGCAAGGTAGATTACTAACCACTTTATTTTTATTTTATTTATGAGATGTATAAGCCCAAAGTATTTTACTACAAAATTCACTGCAGCTTACACAGCATTTAGGGTGAAGAAGAAAAAAACCAGATCATAAAGTATTTTCCTTTGCTTACATTATCAGTTTGTGAAAACAACCGTCTCATGAACAAACCATTTTAAACAGAGAGAATTTTATTAGTGTGCAGTACAGCAAATTGTGGTTATTTCTCACATAACTTCGTTACATGTTGAGCTCTGATTTCCTTTTTATGTAAATGAAAGCCTATAAACCGATGCAATTACCCTCCACACATACATTAGTTTAAATGCTGGGGCGCTACAAAAGTCATTTATCTTTCATACTTTCTGTTAGGCTGCAAGTCAGCTCTGAGGTTTAAATTTTGTTTAAAAGTTCTTGGCTAATTGATCACTTTAGAGATGCTTTAAACACAGGTAAAACACCGACAAAGACTTTTAAAGTAAGCTTTCTTAATGGATGAATTGCAACTATCCATCATTCTGCTTACTACTTCCCTACCACGGTCCCATTAAACCTAATAAGTTCTATTAAAGCTGTTAACATGTGGCATCTGTTAATGGAAAGTGTATAATGCACAAGGCATGAGGGGGACCTGAGGGCTCATAGAAGTAAAGTTTGGAACAGAAAGACGAATTCTGACCGTTCCTGAAGTTAATGTAATGACAGGTCAGTGCTTCAGGCCTTTCTTGGAGATGATTCCCATTTAAAGCCTCGCCTGCACAAAGGCAGCAAGGTTAGGTTCACCGGCACAGCCGTTTGGTGCACATGTTCTATTTCAAATGTTTCAGCAGACAAAATGAAGAAGTTGAAGGAAAAAAAAAAACATTTATTTTTGGCGTGAGAAAACAGTGTGACACATGACAAGCCTGGATCTCTTTTGGAGTGACTGTGCTCTATATTACTGAGATTAAGTTTGATCATTCCTGAAGGAACACAGAAATCCCCAAACCTGGATGGCAAGGGCTGTAATAGTTGCTCTTAATGTCTGCTGTTAGCTGATTACTGACATCTTGAAAGCATTGCGCAAGCAGGCCTTCTCGCAAGCTTCTGTCATGCGGATGCTCTCGCAGATGGAGAGCATGCATCGTAGAGAGTGGGTGACTGGGAGCTTCAAGGACCGGGGTGTAATCAAAAGCTTTGAACTGTTCCTAGCTTGTGAGACCGCTTTACTTGTTACTAGGGGGACTATCAGGACGTATTATAATGACCAAAGCCAGCCCATGTAGTAACAGCTGTGAGTGTAATCCAAAAATTAGCTCATTAATTCACAGGAAAGTATTTTCTACTCGTCTTTCATTACAAAAAATGTGTCTGCTTGTTAGTGAAAGCTAGAGCTTTAACTGGAACCTTTAAAACATTAGCAATGTACATGTGCTTTCCTATGCCTTACTGGGAGATTTATTAACTTTATTCTCTAATCTCTGTTTACAAGCAGAAATATGATGAACATAAATCATTTGAAATAAGATTTCAGGCTACAAATGCAGTTTGCTATTTTCCGACGTCATTATGTTATTTCAAACCTGCAATTAATTCTTTTCTTTGTTGGCTTGTTTGTTTTTAAAAACAATTTCATTCCACTTGACCTTTGTATTTCTCAGAAAAATGTTCAAAGTTAGAAATAACTCAAGATGTTATCTGTTAGTGCTTATTTACCATACACAGCATACTAAACTTGAGCTGAAGCTTAGGAGCCCCAGAGAGACATAAGATGTGAGGGGAAAAGCTGCAAGCTACCAGTAGGAAAGAGTGTCACAGTGACACCATGATCATTATTAAGGACAGTCAGGCTACTTACTCTTCAAGTGGCTGCTCTTACAAAATCCTCAAATATTAAAAAAAGAAAAGGAAAAAAATAAAGATGCATTGCCAGCTCTCGCAGAAAACTTACTCTCTTGTTGCTAAAACATGATGTTTCTCATCATAGGAACAAACAGTGCAAGCGGGCAATGACACTGCAAATTAAATGCTTATACAGTAGATGCAAAAGCCCCAATTCAATGCATAGCAATTATCCTGCAATACATTAATGTATCTAGTTCATGCACTATACAATAAAAATCTTTTCATAACATGCTAAGCTGTATTTTATTCTTTATAATAAGTAAATTTACAAACAGAAAAAATTAGAAATCTAAACAATAAAGTGTTTTTGCACATCGAACAAGAACAAGCCAGTCCTGCCTGCCTGCTTTGGCGTTGTTTACAATGTAGTGAATTATCACAGAAGTGTGAAAAATCACCTTGGCCTATCCCTTGGTTTATGGTCCCTTTCTCTTAGGTTTCCTCATCACCACTTTGCACAGCGCAGGAGCTGTAATCACATATATTTAAGAATTGTATAAAGTTCGTTCTTTATTGCCAATTTGCTGCAAAGCTTAAACTACAGCGAGCAAAATTTTAACCATCCACTGCTGTTCAACCTCAGATTATGACCCATGGCATATCCAGTTTGGTGTCAAAGGCCAGACTGTGAGCACAGCCCTCCTTGCCAGCCAAGACACGGATGCTGAGGCTGTCCCTGAGCACCAGGACAGGTTCCTGTGCTGCACATGCACCTGGACCACAGCGCCGCTTCGTAGTCGTGGGAAGAGAGCCCACACTGCCATTCGCTCCTGGCACCAACCAGCACCCACGTTAATATACAGCGAACACATTTCAGTCAGCGGATGTGCAGCTGGGAGATACGGCTGCTACTACACTCACAAATAAGCTGGCTCTAGCTATTCTCCCCCACGTTCAGGCAATTACTCTGAAGTTTGGATTCCCAGCTGAAGTTGGTGGGGAATGTGCTGCTTTGGCAATACTTGACCAGCCTCCCCTCGAAGTCAGCTCCAAGTAGCTTGTTTTGCTCTGCAACTCTAAAATATCAGCCATTAAACCAGCCTCAGCTATCTTTCAGAATTAAAAACCTTTGATTGTATAATTAGCTTTTAATTGATCAATAAACTCAGACGTGCCGGGCCTCTAGCACAGCTCGCTCAGGACCACACACTCGTTAGGCAGGAGAAACTTTTAAGTAATGCAGTAGCCTGATGAAAACCCAGATGCCTGTGCCCACAAGGCAAAGATGCTGCACACTGTTTAGGTGGGTTACAGAAGGGGAGGCAAGTTATGTTACAGCTTCAGAGTCCAAAAAAACCCAGCAAACCCCAACCAACCATAACCTTTAAACTAGACAATTTAAAAAATATGTCTTTCTGATCCTATAAGCACAGTATCAGTCTGGAAAATGGGACACTAATCCTTTTCCAGGGTGCATGTGTTTCTTCAGCGTTTCTCCAGCTCCATATATTCAACCTCCTGGGTCCACGACGACACCTCGACATGCTGCACATCTGTAGCGCAGCACCCCAGACTGGAGGCCAAAGATATTTTATTTAGTTTACATTTTCTTGAGGAACAACTGATTATCTGCCTTGAAGTGGGGAAGAGAAAAGCTGGCCCAAAGCACACACCCCAGCAGCAGCAAAATCGCAGATCCCAGAGCAGGGGCTACCTATCCCACGGGAAGGATGGGTGCAGCTGAGAGAAAACTGGAGTGCACAAACCCCAGAGACACAAACAAACTGCAGAAGAGGAGACTGATGCAAGAAAGGACAAGACAGAAAAAGTACTGAAGTGGGGAGACCCCATTTTCTCCACCAGACCAAGCTGTTCCAGCTGTTAAACAGAACTGAGGCAAAAACCAGCTGCCAGGGCATTTCAGTGAGACTTTAGTTCTCATTTATAAGCGAGAGGTATTATAAGCTGATGAGCAACGAGTTCCCGTGATGGGATAACTGTGGCAACTCGCTCACCCCTCCTTTTCTCTTTGTATGTCATGAAAAGCGCAGGAGAGGTGCAGAAGTTACCAGCCTAACCGGGGGTTTGGTGTCGCAGTAAAATGTCAGCATGCTGCACATTGCTGCCCCTTCCTGCCTCTAACATTACACACAGGACTGATGTTTATTTTCTAGAGAGACCTGCAGAAAAGCAACCATTGCAAAGCACTAAAGTCTAATGGGATTCTGATCCCATGATGGACCTGTGGGAGTGAAAGTGTGTGCAGCAGTTTGGAAAGGCTTAAAAATATTTCACTCTTTTTCATAGAATCACAGAATGC
>VZTV01014161.1:9016-31196 GCA_013400875.1 Anhinga rufa
ACATAAATCTTGAGCTAACAGCCTCTTAGAAAATGAAAGGGTTTTAATTCTTCTTTAATGAAAGAAATAATTGAGATTAGAGTAGAAAAGAAAATTACTCCTGTACTAAGGGGGAGGGGTTTTACAGCAAGGACTGCCGTTTGAAAATTCTTGCATAGGTGGCAAAAATAATTTTTAAACAATACTTAAGATTCACAAGATATTAATTAACATTTTTGTAGTAATTGCACTAAAGTTACTAATAAAGCTCTAATGTTTTAAAACAGCATCCTATATTCAGAGAAGGCAAATGTGGTGGTGTTCAAACATGATGATGCATTTTCCCTGTTCTGCCCCACAGGCAATATAGCCTGTTCTCCTTCATGCAAAGAGTATTTAAAGCCTTGCCAACTATCTCTCTTTTTCTTCTGGAAAGCCAAAAATTCCTCAAAGTGTCTGGAGCTTCAGAGAGTTCTTTTCCCACACCAAATGACCTGTTAAAATAATCTATCACACAGGGCTAACACTATCAGGTATTGTGTCATTTGTTTAGAAGAATATTAGAAGAATATTTTGACAGGATGTGCTCTGCCAAATCATTCGCAGATTTTGCAAACTCCCAGTCTTGCCCTTTACACCTTTTCCTCTTCATCCCCGCTCCCCAGCTTTTTAAGCACAAAACAAAATATTACTCAAGTGCATGTTCCTGTAGGGACATGACATTTCTATTCACAGAACCACGGCTGCCTGACCAATACTAATACTGTCGGTTGGTTTCTCTTAGTTGACAAATTTTAAGACACTGGCCTAACTATGGATACTAATTTCTGTACAAACTATCTCATATGTATTTTTTTTTTCCAAATAATTTTTCTGAAAGGGTAAGGTGAACTATACAGACTGGGAATAGCTTTTGCCTGAGTTAAGTCTTTCATTTTCAGAAATCTGTTCTAAGTAATATTTATCCAGTTATAACAAAACTAGAAGGAGAATCAAGTGTACAATGATGCTCAGTGAGAAGTGACATACTGTATTATTATCCACTTGATTTTAAGGGAAATTATAATTTCAGGAACAAGCTTAATGGACATCACTAACTTGATGCAATAAGAGGAAAAAGAAAAAAAATTACTGAGCCCCAGCTGAACAATCTATACTTTCTATGTTTGTGAGGAGGAGCTGTGTAGCATTCTTTTGATCCAAAATGGCTACTATATAGTCTAACATTTTAAGCGAGCTTTTAAACATTGCTCCTGCAGGTTATGCAGGCACAGACTATTATTTAAAAGAAAAAAAAAATCTATTGAATCATGAAATGCAAGTTTCACAGTGGATACCAGCTCCTCAGACTAAGTTAACCAAGCTTAACTGTCAATGTGCTTTTTAAAATATACCTCTACTCAAACGCTAGCAATGTTACAAACTATACCAATGCAGCTAAACCAAGCTCCCTTTGAGCCAAATAGCACTGGTCAGCAAGACCCACATATAAATTCATAACACACACACATGGTTTTCTAGGAAGCTTACAGTTCTTTGTTTTTTAAATACTTCTGGACCTTAGAAATCTAAAGAGCCTGAGTCCCTTCTTGTGTTTCATTTTGCATGCATTAATGATTTTGGCTGTTGCTACCCTTCCCAGACTGTCCAGAAGGTAACCCAGCTGCTGAAAGCCTGACATAACACCTCCCAAGACACAGCAGACCATCTTCTCCTTCTCTACTAAGCACTGGCTGGAAAAGCAGTTTTGATAGATCTCTTTGGTAATACTCATCCATGAGTCTCAGCAGTGTAAAGTTTAGAGAATAAAAAAGTTAAGAATTAAAAACGTGTAGTAACTCAGGCAAGTTCTAACAACTCCCAAGATTTTAATCTGAATAGAGTACATACTTACAAAACCCCAAAGGAACTAGCAGGAGGAAATGAAATAATGAAATTTGATACGTAAGCTTTAGTGGGTGAATTCTGGTTAACCACACTGGAGAAAAAAATGATCCAAAATACACTATCTGTTGGTAATGTAAAGAGGGAAAGGAACTCCCCATCCTTATAGAGAACGGAAAACTACCCCAAAAACTTGCTCATTCTTTTTTGCAGGGGAAAAAAAGAAGGATTAGAAACACATACAATCATTTTTCTTGCCTCCTGACGTACACCTAGCCTAGAGTATTCAGATGACAGCTGAGACTAACTACAGCACTGGCACACAGACAAATGGATATAAACTAGCAATGAAAGAAATGAGCCGAATACCAGAACAGATTCCAGTCATCAGAGCAGAAAAATTCTAGCTTTCCAAAATGACCAGAGAGGGTGCCTTCTTGTAAAATACAACTTTATGAGATAAAGCTATGTAATACAGCTGCCTGCTGTAGCAGGAAATGGTCTTGATGCAAGTCTCCTGTACGTCTTCCACACCTGCACACATATCTCCTGGTTACTTGTCTCTATGTTTATAGCTACTGTCTCATCACTGCAGCTTGCATGCTGCACTACGATTGCAGCAGCCAGCTTGATAATGACTTGGTACTGGTGTAGCTACATCAGTGCTCAGGTGGCTGGTGACCTGGGCAGCTGCCAGGCAACTACCTTGCACACTGCTAGCGTGGCTCCACTGCTAGCAGTAACACATGAGTAGCTTAAAGGTGTCTCCAGTGTTCTTTCTTCCTGAGAACATGTAGCCCTCCGTGGCTGCTGTAGTAACAGCTCTTCTCCTAGACATTCACATGGCTGATCCGCTCCATACAAGAACAGAAGTTTGAAACACAGGTATGGTGGTACTCAATACTGTGTGTAGCAACACAAATTGAACTTAAAGCTGAAGTCCCTTTTAAAAATCAACTAGCTTCTTAAATATGTAAAATTTTAGTATTACACACCTGGCAGAAAAGCAGAATCAAGTTGTTTCAGTGGATGAGACAGTAGTTATCCTTCAAATTTTTTGGGTTTTTTTTCTTGTATACATAAGTGTTATATTAGAGTAATTAAAGATCTATTAATTATTATAATCCATAAGACACTGTTGTTGGAGACATACTAAAAAGGTCAAAAAAATTACATATATACAGGCTAAAACATCATACATTGACATTCTACAGCAGGTAGCCAAATAGCCTAAAAATCTAAGATTTGGGGCACAAGTTTTGCTTTTCCAGAGAAATATTAAGGGTTCAGACTATTTTTTGTTTGGTTTGGTTTGGTTTTTACTGTGCTTTACGGAGGGTAAGTAACTGCAATACAAGACTCATCCTCAAAGCAAACAAAACAAAGTGTCACCCACTCTTCATTTTCTGATTTTATATCACATCATATATTATTATGCAGTTTTGCCGTAATTTTTCAGATGTTCACAACCAACTTCATGTAATGATTTCTCCCCAGTTCTCCTAACAATGATTTATTTTTCTGAGAAATGGAAAGGAATAGAAGTATCTTCTGCCTTCAGCAGTGCCTTCACAAGCATGATGAAAAGCAACAGATGGGTAAACTCTTCAGAGTACTGTTCTAGAGAGCCATTATCTCTCAACTAACAAATCTCAATGGCAATGTCTTTTCTCTATGGAAAGGGAAGTTGAAATTAAGTAGCTTAACTCTAAAAAATAAATAAATAAATATTTTATAACCACAGAAAACAAAGGCAATTGTTGTACAGTAATAAATATGCAGAAGAGAGCAACGCATGCTTTAGGTAGTGAAGCCAACTAGAGAAGTCAAAGTTGGGGGGGTCTCAATTAAGAATTTTTTTAAAAAATAAGAAGTGATAGCTCCAGTACTGCTAAGCTTATTCCTTAGGTTTTGATACTGCCAAAATCTGTATTGCTTTATCTTCTTAAGAGGATTTTCAGCATCCTCTTCAATTAGAACAGCTTGCTTCTATAAAGAAATACCACTAATTAAGACCAGTTTGTCAGTGGCTGCAGTTCAATGTTGTTTAGACAGCGAATGAGCTGTCCAAAATTTCAGGTCCTGAGTGCAAGATCAATGGTTCTATACCTCCCCATGGCTTCACATCATCCACAGAGAACTACATAAAAGTAAAGGTCATCGCTAATTACACAGACTAGTGTTACTAATATCAGTGCTACCATCAAATGTCTCTGTAACAACAAAAGCTAAACCCAATTCACACTTCATTTAAAGTAATAAACAAAAATCTTGGCTTACTGCAGAGAATAGAGATCAAAAGGTTAGAGTTGCAATTAAAACAGAACACTAAAAGTAAATATAAATTTAAAAAAACCCTTTTGGTTCCTGCAAGTTTGGAAAACACAGAACAACTGCATACATAAGAACAAATTTCACAGCAGTCCTTAATACTGCTCCTTTCTCTTATTTGCTTCCATCCCAGCCTCCTCCCAGACATTAAGAGGCTCAAGGACATTAGCAGAACGTGCTGGACCTACAATCATTGAGTAAGACAGCAATGAGCTGTGGGGCGCAGATTGTTTCTAGGGCTGTCAATTGCTGCAGTTTTCACAACAGAACAAAGCTGTGCAAAAGTGACAAGTCAAAAAAATTAAAAGACAACCAGCACCACTACGTAATAAATTTATTTATTATGGGACAGAGGCCTAACAGGTGGCCCAAGAGAACCAAAACCACTGCCTGTAAAGGCCTGGGAGGCCCTTAGAAAGGGAGGCCTAAAAAGAAGATAGATAATGAAACAAATAGCGTCAACTCAAGGCTTAAAACAAAACACTCCCCCACAACCCAAATAATCCACCTCCTCACATTTCAGTTGTTTCAGTGATAACATGACAAGAATTTTGGCCATACATTGAAGGAATACGTAATATTCATCCACAGGAACCAAATTCTAAATTAATTTAAATATCATATTTTCCTCTCTTTTATTGTAGCTTCGTACATTATAGGATCTAGCTCTCAAAACAGCAATTTTACTTTAAGAGAAAGAAAATTCAAAATTCTTGTAATCTAACTTAACATAACATTTACAAAACCAATTTAAAATTATTGTACACAGAAGATCAACTAATAATCATTGGGCCAAATTTAAATGTAAAGAAGTGCAATTCTACTGACAGAGTTGACTAACATTAAAATATGAAGCAGGTTTGAAACCAGTCAAAATAGTGACACATAATTAAAATCAAGCTATAGCAAAGGTAACATCTCACTATCATTATCTGTCTTTAAAGTAAAAAAATTATTTGTCGAAGGCTAAAATTTCTAATTATGTACAGAAGCTTCCATTCCATTAACAAAAGAAAACGTCAGGCATTCAAATCAGTAAATGACACTGTCAGTGTTACATATTCTAATCTGGCTGTCATGGTTCACGTGCATTATAAAAGTCTTGGTGATTATCCTGGTTTCAGCTGGGATAGAGTTAATTTTCTTCGTAGTAGCACGTATGGGGCTGTGTTTTGGATTTGTGCTGAAGCAGTGGTGATAATGCGGAGATGTTTTGGTTGTTGCTCAGTAGCGCTTACACTAGTCAAGGACTTTTTCAGCTCCCCATGCTGTGCCGGGTGCACGGGAAGCTGGGAGGGGACACAGCCGGGACAGCTGACCCCAACTGACCAAAGGGATATTCCACACCATATGATGTCATGCTCAGTATATAAAGCTGGGGGAAGAAGAAGGAAGTGGGAGCCATTGGGAGTGACGGCGTTTGTCTTCCCAAGGAACCGTTACGCGTGATGGAGCCCTGCTTTCCTGGAGATGGCTGAACACCTGCCTGCCCATGGGAAGCAGTGAATGAATGCCTTGTTTTGCTTTGCTTGCATGCGCGGCTCTTTCTTTCCCTATTAAACTGCCTTTATCTCAACCCATGAGTTTTCTCACTTTTACTCTTCCGATTCTCTCCCCCATCCCACCAGGGGGGGAGTGACCGAGCGGCTGCGTGGTGCTTGGTTGTTGATTCGGGCTAAACCACGACAGTGATGACCATACAAAAATCTGTCAGAAGTCTTTTAGGTTATCAACAATATCTCAACTGCAAGAAAGCTGTCTTCCTCTGAATGCAAAGCCACAAACTACTCTCTTCCATGTTCACCATGCAAAATGAATTATGGTAGCATCTGGTAAAATAGACAGTACATGATAATGCTCTTGAATACTGAATAATAACATGTGCAAACAAGCAAAAATAATTAAGCTGGCAATTGCTTACAAATCTTGAATGCTTGCCCCGGAAGGTCTTTTTTTGCTTTGTGTTTGTTTGCGGTTTTTTGAATGACCAGAACTGTGTTTTAAAAAATCAAAATAAAAATACCACCATGCAGATATATATGCCTTGCCATTAGAAAGCTACCATTAGAGTTCAACAGACAGCAATAGTAGTACGCTATCAATCCATGGAAGGACAAACTGTCAGAGTTGACACTACAGTTGTCACAACTGATAACGCTCTGCCAGGGAGTTTACGTAACTGTTTTAGTATTACAATTTAATTTTAATTATTTTTTCTTAGTATTAACCAAGTCCTGCTGCCTTCATCCTTCAACTGCTTGAAATTTCAAAGACACAAAAATATTCAAAAAACCATCAGATGACAACAAAAATTCTTTGAAAAAGTGATACACAATGGCAGTACTTGCATACCAATATTCCTGATGAGAAAAGTAGGCAACATTTTCTACAGACACCCTTCTCGTCACCTAGATATTTACATTCAGTCTTACATATTTACTACACCATAGAGACTACAGTAATTCAAAAATGCTAGCCACTATTTTGACACCTAGGCTTGAAGGAACTGACCACACTATACAAAAATTTGCAGTAACTTTTCCAAGATTTTGGAAATGTTTCATTTAAGCTCCTGATAGTAGTCAGCAACAGGAAACATTTAAAATATTAGAGTACCTCCTTCACCCTCCATTCCACTGGGAGCTTTAAGTAGGTCCAAATTCATATAAAAGTACAGATATTGTTCATTGCAACAGAAGCAGAGGGACAGGACAAAGAAAAATTATGTCTATTTAATCCTTTTTACCTAGGGAAATAAGCATTGGAAGAAGGCACTACTTTTCTCCCACTGCTTCAGTAGGAAACAGAAGAGAGCACAAGCTTTGAAAAACAGAAAAGGCTGACTCTTGATTTACTCAAAGCAGGAGTACTCTCTCCCTCTGGACACAATGGCGAGAACATCCACCTGTTTCCCCTCTAATAAAACTTGGTCTCATAAGGCAGGTAAGGCCGCTGCTCAGGCCTACATCTTTAAGTGTGCCTATTCTGCATTCAGCAGTTTGCAGCTTAAGGTCTTCCTGAGTGAGAAATTTTATTCATGTCTTGAACACTCCCCATCAGATTTTCCTTCCAGAGATTTGTCCCTCCATTCTTTGAACATACATAATACTGAGTTTAGCTGACAAACAAAGCAGTTCCAAAATTAAAGACAACAATAAATCATTTTGAAGGTAGTTTTCTAGTTGTTATTATAAACATGACTATCACTTATGTTTAGTTACACATGAAAAAAAAGACATGACTGATGTAGTGTACAAAGTGGTTCTGGAACAAACATTATCCACTTTAAGTGTTTTGGATTTTAATCTATGCACTGCTAATACGTGTTCTAAAAATGCAAGAAAGAACACAGGAAAGACTTTGTAAGCCTTCTGTCCAGGTTCTAAGCATTCCCATAATTTCAATTACTGAATATAAAAGTGGAAAACTGCAGACAGTAGGAATGATTAAGAGCAGTAATGAGTTTTAAGACAGCTCTTCCACGTTGAATTATGCAGTATTTACTGCTCTCTCATTTTGATGTATAGGTACTCAGCCTGCATAGTCTACACAGGTATATTCAATATATTGATTAACTCCTAGTCAAGTGGAAATCACCCCTTATCCCTCAAAAATTGCTTAAAAGGCAATACGGGTAGAACAGAACTATCTCGATCAACCTACATATGATATTTTTCCTGAAACTTAAGAGCAGTCTTACTACTCCAAATCTCTGCCTGTTAACATTGGGAAAAGATAAAATGAAATTATAGGTTTCTAAACTGCTCTGTAAAAGGCAGAGCCATTTCTTAAACACAGTAGTCATTTATTGAGAACAGACATTGCACAGACTTAACAACAGTTAAAAAAAGTCACAGTCTATGGGACAATGCACAATGCAGACCTGATCTGGCCTACCAATATGTCAGACTCTTCCCTCACCCTGTCAAAGGGCAGCCCACCTCATCTCTATCTCCCCCAAAACTGTTCTGACTGGATCCAACCATTGAGACCAATCAAAATGAGGCAGTCTAGGCGACAGACTTGACTCCAAAAGTTGCATCTCCCCACAAAAAAGCAAAGGCCTGGAAGTTACAACCTTTGGTTTGTATGGTTTATGTTTTATCCCTTTGGAAAAACTTTATGGTCTACTAATAGACCAATAAGGACACCCCACCAAAAAAACCTGCATGACTCCAAAGACGATGAAATATATCCAATTACTAAAATTAGACTGCTTTTTGCAAAAATACATGCTCTTAGAAAGTGAGCACAAGAGAATTTAAGAAGAGAAGTTTTTTGAGGCAGTAGTTTTGCCCCCATCAGACAATTTCACATACTCATATAATCCACTTTACCAAGACACACTGCCCTTCTGACCCATTGCTATTACAAGCTTTAGCCTTTCTTCATCAACGCAGTCCCATGCTTAAAAGGATGGTTAAGAATCTTTATACCTTCATTAAACCTTGATCTTAGAAATTCTGAATGGAAATAAATTGGGCTATATTTTCACTGAAGTGAAAAGAACAATGCAGTAGAAATAAATACTTATTTGTTTTAGATTAGTTTGTGTGTACATCACCAGCAGACTAATTACTCTAACACACAGCTCCTAGTAGATTAATTTAGCCTGCTTTTCTAAATGCAGTGGTGATCCATTCTGAAAAAGCAAATAGAAATGCACTGAACTTCTAGAGGATGGTTTGCCTATGCCTACATCTAAACAGGCAAGTTACATTAGTATGTTCCTATAAAGGTTAGTAACTGCCATTACAGAACTTTACATGACTTCCTTGTCACTTGTGCATTCAGTACGCATTCAGATTTTTAGGTCCCAGTGAATATTCATCTACTACCTTATGCTTATTTTCAAGATATCAGTTTAATTAGAATAAGCATAATTAATCTCACTTCATTAAAAACTTTATTAGGACATTATATGAAAGCTACAACTTACTCCACTGCTTTACTGTTTTTCCATCTTTAGTGATGTCCCATTGGAATACGGCATTTACTTTCTTTACCAGCTCATTTCCAAACTCTTCTACACGACAGGCAATTTCTTCAAACACAAGGTCACTCTGCAGCCCTGCAGTCTTACAAAAACAGTGAGTATGAGGAACTTAAAAATGAAACTCCATTAAAAAACTACTAAATATGTCTGTTAGTTCAAGCACTGTGTCCAGGAAAGTGTCTATTACAGAATTATTAAATGCAATTGAGATTTCTTCCACCACAAATAATCACCTCTAGCAACTGTCACCATTAAAGAGTACATTCAAGCAGAAAATGCTTCATGGGCTCTTCCTTGAGAATTATTTAAAACCTTGCATTTGCAGATTTTGTCATTTATCACTACAGTTTAAGAGGTTTTTTTAATAATTAGGGCTTTAAGGGCTTCTTTTATTCCCTTTGGAGGGTAACCATTGCCACTTTTTCCATGGTGAATGGCATGTTAGTTTTTAGACCACAAATGTTTTTACCAGTACATTACTTTAACTTGACATGGAAGATGTTCAAAACATACTGCACTATGAACACAGTCAGAACTCCAGCGTAGACACAATGTGTTTATCATTTAAGAGGGGGATTAGCTACATTTACATTTTCAACTTTTCCAAATGTAGTATTTTGCAAGCCTTTCACTGTTTTTCTTTAACAAACATTTGTATTGAATAAAATGCCACACTTTAAGAAGCTGCACCAGTGACATTTTTCATCTAACTGGAATTGGAGCCAAGAAGCTTTCATAGTTTTAGTTGTTCTGCTGTACCTACCTGTACACCAGAACACAATACTCTTCATGCTCTATATCGTCACCTCTTTAATTAAGCCTCATATTTCTCATTACATAACAGATTTTGTGATGACATCTAAATTTGCTGATCTTCACTCACTCAGGCTAGTTTCCCTTGGTGGAGGGCTATCTCTGTCAGCAAAATTCTGCCAAAGAACCTTAATTTCTCAGAGTAAGCTTAAGGAAAAAACCCTGTTTTGCCCATGTTAAAAAAAAAAGAAAAAATCTCTAGAATTATTTCACTGAAAGCTCTAATGCTTGTATGTTTGAACTTCAAATGCAGATTTGGCAACAGTTCAGAATGCCAGAGGATTAAACACAACCAGCAAAAAGAAACAGGTTTGAGGAATATATCACAAGCTTTATAAGAATGCCACTATCTCCATACTTCATAAACTCTAACACATTAAAGTTTCATCCTTTACAGGCAGGAATCAATGTGGAAAAAAAGATTTAGTTTATTAAGGCAATGCACTGTGCACCCGTGTCTTTTAGGCCACATTAAGAACTCAGAACATCCTCAGCATTCCATGTACAATTCTGTCTTTTGTGGTAAGTCCAGTACCCAAGGCTTAATACATGCATGCAGAGAATTTTTTAAAATACATACAATATGAAGTGCATATCATGTGTTAGGCCTAACCACATGCATAAACAGCCATCAGAGCCTTCTTTCAAAATGATTCAATGACAAAAGTGTTCTTTTCTATGAGCACACTATCTCATTTTCATTTGTTCTAATGCTTTCCTGGCACTCTCCCCATGTGTCTCTGAAAAAATTGAGAAAGGTCACACATTTTGTGTGTGTGTCAATAAGTTGACATTTTACATTGAGTTTGATGCCTGCAACATCTACAAGATAAAAACAAAATGCTCATTTTACAGCTACAGCCCCAAATTATAGGGACTATTTTCAATCTTAAGTTATGCAAGTGCTCAAAACTTGTGGCCCTCACTGGTGCATGCCTCACTTGTTTTGTAACATACAGCGCGATGCTTATTCTAGCAGTTCAACTGGCCCCAAGAACTTCAAACTTCATCAGCCATCCTGTGTATCTTAAAACATCTGTATTTTTCCCCTGAAACAGATCGATGAACCTCTGTACCTTAAACAATGTGTGTGTTCACATCTCTGAACTCATATACTCATCTAAGTACTGCAAATAAGACTGGTAAGTGATTTAAGTATTTTTCCCATGTATTTCACAAAAATAAAGCTTAACTATGCTGCTTTGCAAGTTAAGACTTCTATTGCCTCCTCCTACCTTCAGAGGCTCTGAAGCAGAAGACTTATCCAAGGCTGGTACTATATCCACATAGCCCCCTGAGATAACTACTTGTCCAGTCTCTTGGACCTGTGGTGTGGGAAAAAATTACATTAAAGAGGTAACATATTCACAAACAAGTAACAACAGAAGGGCAACCAAGGAGTCTTCCTCACATTTCAAAATCAAGATTAAGAAAAGAGAAAACATAAAAGTTCCAGAGTGACAAAAATAAAACACCCCATAAATACACTGTAGTCTTGAGGCAAGTTGGTACACCATGCTTTGCAAACAGCTCTTAAAACAAAATAATTATTTGCTTCTTGAGAAATTATATCTATATATTGCCCAGTTTTCTGTTCACAAAATGGTAGAAAAACCTTATTTATCTGAAAATTTACATTGGTCTTATAAGTTACTGTTAATGTTACTTCAAAAATAGTTCTGAGAAAGACATTGTTCTAAAATGTTTTTCCTTGAGGTAGATGTGCAGTTGTCAAGAGTTCATCTAGACAGTTTCACTATCTCCAGATACCTTACGCTGCAACATGTACTAGAAACAATTTTTTAAGTATTGTAAAAACAGGAAGTTTACAAGAAGAAAGATGAAAAATACCTGAATGCCCTTCTGTTTTAATTTTTTGAAATAGTTAAGTCAGAGAAGAAATCTGGTTTCATTCTGGCATTATCTCTTTAAGAAGTCTGACAAACCATTCTGACTTATGGCAGCAAACAGAAGATGGCAAAATGATTCACTGACAATGTATATAGCCAAAGCAGAGGAACACCCACTATCACAGCCTAACTTATTGCACAGCTGAAATTAATACAGAAAGACCACATAATGACAATTATTCAGATAGCGTCTAACAGCTTGTCACCTGCTGCCACTGCACTTCAGACAATGCTGAAGATGGATTTAAACAAGCACATCGAAGTTATATGTTTACTTTTAGTGTTATTTAACCAGAGTTTATTACAAGTACAAAGATGGCTTTACTTCAGACTAATCCAACATGCAATAAGAAACAGAATTCTGCAGAACTTCTAACCGTTGAAGCAAGGTGGTTTTCCATAATCCCATTAAACATCGTAATTTTTCTCCAAAATAAGTTACTCCACACTGTGGAAAAAAGACCTGTAGCAAAATCCCCCAAAATTCTACATATTAGCAATGACTAAACCAAGCACAGTAACAAATCCAGCCTTTAAACAACAAAAACATCCCACTCTGTTCACAAATTTGAAAGGGCTTGGAAGCATATAATGAATTGTGTTAATTTACACTGTACATGCAAACCTTCAAAAACCTGAAGTCTAGAAATTCTGTGAGGACTGGGTAGTAGTACCTTTTAAATATAGCTACACCACCTCCAAAGTAATCTCCAGTAATATCCAAAGCTCATTTGAGGCACCAAACTGTCTTGCTTACTATTCGTAACCAGAGATGGAGAGTTTGAACATAGTAGCCTCGATGTTGTTACCATTCTGAAATTCTATAGCTGCAAACACTCATCAGGTCTGCAACCAAAATTTACCTCCTTCAGTCAACATTTATTCCACAAAGCTGTGTTTCTGTGGGAACAGCAATCCTATGTCCTTATGATGACTCTTCATTTGATTTTGCCTGCCCAATCCTCCCTGCAGATGCAACTATCCCTGCTGCTGTACTCACTAATCAACAGCTGGCTACATTTTTAAAGAGATGGAGTTGAAAAACTTTGGACAGCCAAAACAATATAAACTGCATCTGCATATTGACAAATTTGTCAGACACACATATTGATGAATACCAGTAGCAAATCATAGTTTAAGAAAGTGACAGGGTCATAGGATAAAAGTATTTCATTCTATTGAATCAAAAATTTGCCTCAGTATATTATTGCCCTTAGCTGCCAGTATCCTACCAAGAGTAGGAGAGAATTACTGGATACCCACACAAAATGCTAACAATGCCAAAGAAAATAGAATAATGCAAAACCTGAATTTATAGAAGTATAAACTGTTTTATTGTAGTAACTATGTCCAACTGCTATGAAAATTCCACTTTTAAGTTGTTCCGTGTAGACGCAGCTTAAGTTTAACTCAATTTAAGCTAAATTTGTAGAAGTTTACCTGCACAAACTAACTGTCAGGAATTAATTCAAGATAAACAAATGTTAAAACAAGGTGCATACACAAGGTTATGATTAGCTGCAGAAAACAAGTACAAACTATGCTGACCTGAGAATGACTGTTTTTTTGCTCTTCTACAGTAGACAAACATAGAAAATGCAATACAATGAAATGAGTTATCATATTATTTAATATAAGGAGTGTATTAAGTCCTATGAGTATAAATGGTATTTTTATTGGAATCTTAGTGACACCATAAAAGTAAAAGTATTTCATTCTATTCGCTTAATTTCTTTACAAAACCTTCTTCAATGGTGTGCTTGATAAGCCACTTTTTTTGCATCCCCCCATACCCCAGCCTTGTAACCAACATATCTTTCTCTAAAGCCCACAGTGGTGAGTGTGTTCTGACCTTGGTCTGGAAATGGATTCTATTTCCTTCTTTCCACATTTCTGTTTGTAAAGTTTCCCCTGGAAAGACTGGTTTTGAAAAGCGAACCTAAAAAAACCCAAACAAACAAACAAAAACACAAAACACAAACAAACAAACAAAAAAACACAGACACATAAAAAAGGGGGTGTGAACAGATCTGTCATACATACATGCAAAGCTTAAAAGCATAGGCTCTACTGAAATGAGAAAAAAACAAAGAAAAATCAGTCAACCAGCAATGTGGAAAGCCTAAATATTTAAGTAAACATACTACATAGAGGCATTAAAATGCATGCAACAATAAGTAAAAGCAATTGTGCCAGTTAACACAGTGCAAAAGTCTCTTCCCACCCTAAAGAATTTTTTTTTGGCACTAAACCCAGAAAAATAAAAAAAAATTAACTGCAAAGAATGTACACACAGACCTTGATCGCCTTGAATCTGTTCACATCATTATTTGCAAACTGCTTCAAAACGTGTTTAGCAGCAAACCCAAAGGAGCATAGTCCATGAAGTATAGGCTTCTCAAATCCTATTTCAAAAAGTAACATTTTAGCATTTGTAATATTAGGAATATGCATGTTGCTTCTACAAATATCTACATTTTATTCATAGTATTTTCTTCCAATAACGTTCTTAATCCTTTTTCTTTTTAACCTAATTTATCTCACTGAAAAAGTGTCTATTGCCATTTATTGTTTCCTCTACTTTGAGGCAAAGGAAAGCGCTCACTGAGAACTGGCACTCCAACACTGCCCATGCTATGTAAGACTCACAAATAGAATTAGTCCCTGTCTGTAGAGGTAATTAAATTAAAAACGAGCAGATTGGTTGTTTTAGTATAGATGCATAGCCACACCAGATATGCATACTTCCAAGTAACTGCGTATCAAGGGTAAGAGGTATTGTAATGATTAAAAAGAGATGATACTAAGATTATTTGAGGCTTCCAATATTTAATTCCTGTTCCTGGTTTCCAGAAGTCTTCAAATATAGTACACACTTCAGGATTAACTTTTCTTTATTTGGAAGTGGAAAAAACACTGAAAATATTTCTGATGTTTTGAACACATTAAAAAAAAAAGAGGAGAAAAAATTTACAGAGTTTTTTTATACTGATATTTTTGGTCAGGTTTCCTCGCACTTCCATGCTTTGGAGCAGCAGCTGAACCTTGGCAGAGGATAATCTTTGCATTAGCGCTGAATCTTTTTCCAGTCCTGTCAAAGTATGACAAAATAAACCTTTGAAAACTGGCCTGAGATTTTTTTAAAGTGCAATGGTTAAGTTTTGAAGATGCTGCTCGTACTGAGCATGTTCTGATACCTTAACAGGTTGCTCTGACCCAACAGAGCATGTGAACAGCAATTGATCACACTTGCAACAGCCAATGGATTCAAGACAGGTCTGTCCTGCTTTGGCTCTAAATGCAGTTGCTTTGCCTGGAACTCATTTGCCACTCTTGGCTGCCAGAGTCTGTTTTTCCTGAGCTCTAAACAACTCCTCATAGCATCTGCACAGCATGATAAGCTGTCCCAAGGGGCAACAGCTGGGAGAAAAAGGCAAAAGCAAAACCAAACAAACAAAAAGGAGGAGACAGGAGAAAGTCTAGCCTGCAGAGAATCAGATGTAGAAGAAAAAGAAATCACAGAATGGTAGAGGTTGGAAGGGACCTCGAGAGATCATCTTGTCCAACCCCCCTACGTCAGCAGGCACACCTAGAACAGGGGGCACAGGACCACATCCAGGCGGGGTGTGATTTCTCCAGGGAAGGAGACTCCACAGCCTCTCTGGGCAGCCTGGGCCACTGCTCTGGCACCCGCACAGGAAAGGAGTTTTTTCTCATATTTAAGTGGAACTTCCAGTGTTCCAACTTGTGCCCATTGCCCTTTGTCCTGTCGTTAGACACCACTGAAGAAAGGCTGGCCCCATCCTCTTGACACCCACCTTTCAAATATTTATAAGTATTGATGAGATCCCCCCTCAGTCTTCTCTTCTCCAGGCTGAATAAACCCAGGTCTCTCAGCCTTTCCTCATAAGGGAGATGCTCCAGTCCCCTGATCATCCTTGTGGCTCTACGCTGGACTTGCTCCAGCAGCTCGCTGTCCTTCTTGAACTGGGGACCCAGAACTGGATGCAGTACTCCAAATGCAGCCTCACCAGGGCAGAGTAGAGGGGCAGGATGACCTCCCTCGCCCTGCTGGCCACACTCCTTTTAATGCAGCCCAGGATACCATTGGCCTTCTTGGCCACGAGGGCACAGTGCTGGCTCAGGGTCACTTGCTGTCCACCAGCACTCCCAGGGCCTTCTCAGCAGAGCTGCTTTCCAGCAGGTCAGCCCCCAGCCTGTACTGGTGCCTGGGGTTGTTCTTCCCCAGGTGTAGGACCTTGCGCTTGCTCTTGTTGAATTTCATGAGGTTCCCCTTTGCCCAGCTCTCCAGCCTGTCTAGGTCTTGCTGAATGGCAGCACAGCCTTCTGGTGTATCAGCCACTCCTCCCAGTTTTGCTTCATCAGTGAACTTGCTGAGGGTGCACTCTGTCCCTTCATCCAGGTCATTGACGAATATATTGAACAGGACTGGACCCAGTACAGACCCCTGGGGAACACCACTAGTTACAGGCCTCCAACCAGACTCTGCCCCATTGACCACAATCCTCTGTCCTCAGTTGTTGAGCCAGTTCTGTTGTTCAGATTTCAGAATAAATCATCTTCAAAACAGAAACAAAAAAGCCACTAGGACTGAATGCTGGGAAAGATGGGAATTCTGAGATGAACCCCAATGGGAAGACAAGATAGCAGGAGTAGGATGAGAAATCGAAATTTTGACCCATTAGATTATGAAAGGGGATGTGACAGATGGACAGCCTAAAAGGAAGATGAGTCTGTTTTCTCACTTTTAAGTATACCACTCTGACCATTCTGCCATTTCTTTCCTGTAAAATATTTGAATATGCACACTTCTAATAGCACTCTCTTTTTTCTACACTGTGCAGAGTATTTCTGAAAGCACAAAGATACTGTGCAGTCAATTTTAAAACATGTTACTGGCATTATTTTAACAGTATCAGTATTCAGTATCTCTCATAGAGTGTTACAGTCAGATTTAGCTCTTTAAAAGCTTAGCTCAATTCACCATGCAAGAACAAAAAACCACTGCTATTTTCAAACTCAGAAACAGACAAATATATATGGTCCTATTCTCCCCAGTATTTTCTGTATAGAACTAATGCATACTCAAAGAAAAATCCATAAGGCAATCAAGTTACTTTTTATCTAGCCTAAAACGAAAAGAAGTAAATGTTGCTTTCACTTTCTAATATCTTGGAAATACTCACAAGCCACAGGAATAAAGGCAAAAGAATATAAACAGGTGTTTTCATGTAGTATATCTCCTCTGAAACATTACCCACAGGAAGGATTAACAATAATCCTGGAATGACCTGAGCACATTACACTGAATGCTTGCTTCCCATGCACGCTGGTGAGAGCCAGTCAAAGAGAACATTTACAGAGATTAAAGACTAGAAGGTGTGTGAATATGCCCAAAAAAAACCCCTTTTGTATAACTAGAAAAAAATATTTGTGGAATATCTCTACAGTCATTTTCTTCTTTGTTAGAACCTACATTTAGTGTAGGTATTTGAGTAAGAGACTGCCACAGTTCCAAAATCCAGTGTGGCAGTCTTCAGTTCTGACAGAGACTACCTTATCTATAGAGTTAATTTCCTTTTTCACTGTGTATAAGTGCCGGTACTCTTTGTGTGAGCAAGTAGAAAAGGTAAGTTTTTTATAGGATTATCATAATTCTTTTAAACACTGGGGCTTCAATTATAAACATGTATTTTTCTCCTCCAGCATCTTCAAGAGTAATTGAGTGATTCCATCTAAATATTTATCCAAAATCATCAGCTGAACAAACAAATAGAATGGTTTAATGAACCAGGAAAATCTCTTTATGGACTCTGGTATTTGATTATCACTATTTATTAACACAAATTTACATAGACTTATACAAAACAGAGTTAATCAAACAATTAGTATCTATTTATGAAAGGAGACGATTTGTGGAAGTATGTTAAGCATGATCTGAACCAGTAAGCGTAGCTCTGCTCTATTTATCTGGGTAAGAACACTACACAAAGCTATATATTAAAAAGAAGTCACCGGAAAACTGCAGACCAATTATTATTACAACCAGTATTTTCATGTAAAGTTTATGATGATAGCATACATATTCAGGAATATTTCCTAAAGTAAATCAATTGCCTGAAGTAATCACACTATACTACTAGCAAGGCCTGAAAAGAACTCCAAAAAATACTTTTACATCAGAAATTTAAGAAAACAGATCCTTCTTTAGTAGTTACATCTCTGCAACAATCAGTTAGCCTATGGTCTGTTGCTTTGGCGTGTAGCATTACATAAATGAACAAGCTACTATGCTAGAAAGAGGTGCAGTTAAGCAATTTCATAGAAAGAAGTGCTAAGAAACTCCCTCTCTCATGCTCCTGAGATTTCTTGGGTTGAGAAGATGACACAGCATCACAAAAAATTCCACTGAGACCAACATAATCTCAAAATTATATAGACGGAAAGAATTATCTATCAAAGAATTTATGGAATTCCTTCTGAAGCTTTGGATAGTCAATTATTTCTGTTTATGAAACAGAGATTATAAAGGTGGGATAGTGGCAACAAATAAGCTCTAAAAGGAAAATAGGGTAGGAGACAGGTTTCCATTGTAGGTAGAGTCCAATCATCATTCTGCATTCCTAACTACAAGAAGCAATGCTTTAAAATGGAGTGTCACACATAACTTTGAAGACATCTAATGGTGACTCTAAGAACAGCTATAAAAAAGCACTGTTTTTTCCAGGTTGTTAAAGACCTACAGATTAAGTGAAAAAAAGATTAAAAATATATTTACACCAGCCTTTGTCCAAATATTAATACAGTGGTATCCCTCAGCTCACCTCCTAGAGCAGCAAAACTAGGATCAATGTGTAAAGGATTCCAATCCCCACTCAGCCGGTATAAGGCAGCCTGCGGAGACAGAGAAAGAAAAATGTAAGTCTAGCTGTGCTTTGCAGAAATGAGCAGCAGTCATTCAAAAACGTATGATAGATTAATAAACTTATCACAATCTATTTTACTAATCCTTAGATAACACACTCTGCAACAAAGCAGGTAAAATAGAAATTAAATGTTACTGTGCAGACAAACTGCCAAAGCTCATGGGCAATGTGCCAAGAACTGTGTGTGGTCTTGGTACAAAAGAAAATAACACCACTGCTTAATGGGAGGAAAAAACAACCTACTCTGCTGGCACACAGATCCAGCTTCACTAAAGTTTGTCAACAGTGAGATAATGTTTTTTTCTAGAATTTGTCCATAGGTTCTTTTGCTTGAAGTGTAATTTTAAAGAGTCTTCTCCCATGACACATTCATCCACAATTTAAAAAAAAAAATTACATGTTAAAACTTTGTTTTGAAACACACACACTACCATTTTTCAACATTTGATTAATCTTACAGACATCAGAAATATCCTTACCCTTCCCTTTTAAGACTACCATGATTGACTAATTATGATACACTTCTCGCTTAGCAGCTTCATGGGTAGCTGGTCCCAGTATTAAAAACAAACATAACCCCAAAGTAACACACCAAGCTTTCTAGAAGACTTTTGCTTCAGTAGTAAAAAGTAGAGAAATACAGACTTAGTGTATTGTACATACTGTGACTGTGAATAAACCTGAGAAATTATGAGGAATATGGCTACTGTACTTTATTTTTCTGTCTCTGCGTGGCCTTAGCATTTTCATTATCAAATCTTATATTTGCTGGATGTGTACAGTGGCTAGCAGTCCATAATATGAGAGGTGTGACAAGCCAACCTGTGCATCTTTCTGGTCTAAAAGCTTATTCCCTGGTCATCAGCTTCCAGTGAAATCCAGTGACTAAATGATTGTGGAGTATTCTCCAGTACAACATTCCCAAAAGTACAGAGAAAATCAGCCCATCACAATAACTAATGCTAGTTAAGATTTCAAGAATTTAGTAGTTTTAAATCATGGCATACACAAATTCAACATGAATTGAAAGAGCTTTTAAACTGAAAACAAATTTTATTTTAATCGAGCAAATTATTGGCCTTTGCAACCTCTTATCACTAAACATTTTCTCTCAGCATTTTGGACTAGGATTGTAAAAAAAGGTATGTCTTTATCCAAATGAGGGTAAGCTACACTAAATTCTGTTTGGAGGAAAGAAGCTAACGGATTCCTCAAAAGTGAGGGAAAAAAAAAAAAAAGATTCCCTAAAGGGAGTACTTTCTGATACATGCCTAACACTGTTTCTCCTATCAAATCTGAAGTAAAGGGCAGTGTAACTAAAGAGGTGCTGAACTCCTATTATCATTTCAATCCATAATCTATTTGGTCTATTTTTAATCTGTCAATATTGAGGTCCATTTCTTCAAGTGTATACAGCTTTCACACTAAGCTCTAATTCTCTCTTATTTGTCCTGGTAGCCTACACCAATATAGCAATTGTTTCGAGTCACAGTTATGGTGGAACGTAGAAGAGCTTGTCACTGCTTTTGTGTGTAAGAGTTGGACACACACACTAAAAACAGCAAGAAGAAAATCCTAAACTACACCATAGGTTAAGCACACAAATCTTAGAGACAAGTACTAAGCTAATGCATCTCCATGGCTGCTTACATTGTTGTTTACTCTTTTTGAAACACTTTTCCTTTTGAAAACAAAGCTGTATCAGTTAGATGGCATCACTGAAATTTCTCACTGTAATTCTACTTTCACCCAAAACATATATTTATTACAATATTTTTTTGTAAATTTTTTTTTTTAATTATCCTCTAACTGACCCTAAGAACTTAGGAAAATAGTAGAGACTGGAATTTTCATACTAATGTAAGACTACAGTTTAGATGGGTCAGAGATTAACCTTCCAAAAGGGATGAAGGAGAGGGCAAATGCTTTGCTGAAGGAACAGAGAACCTGAAATTAATCTTATAGCATCACCAAGAAGTAGAAATAGCTAAGATATCTCACCTGGTGAGAATTCCTGAAGGCAGTATCCTCCAGTGCCAGGACGCTTCAGCTGGCAATCTACAAGCTAAACCAAGTCCAAAAGAGCAAGCCAGATGGACTGCCAAGTGAACCTACACCACAAAGGCCATTCTATAGGGGGCACCCAAGGAGCATGTAGTAAAACACACAGTGTTGGTTGAGGGTGGAACAGGAAAGCAAACTATATAATGTAAATATTTACACTCTCCTACACTACTAAAGCAGCTGGAGTGAAGTGATGAGTGGGAAGACACGGCTGGAAACAGTCTAACAATTACCATCCATGGAGAGCACCTGCTCCCTTCACTTATTTTTCTCTCATATCTAAATTCTCACATAAATAGAAGAAAAATGGCGAACTCAGAGTGTCATCACACTCCCACTCGCACACATGAGAAACCCACAGCAGCAGGGGTTCAGAGAAGAACATGCACATACTGCTCTTCTGACTTGCTGTGTTTTCACTTATCCCCACTCTTCCCCTGAGAGCTGTTAAAACTGTGTTTTCAGTGCTGAAAGGCAGAGATGAGCTGCTGACGTACCACTAGCTTCTTTGCTATGAGCTGTCTAAGGCCTTATTGCCACTAATATCAAAGTTATAGCACTATGAAAGAGACTTCCAGTGAGGAACAGACCCTTAGTTCCTTTTTTTTAAAAAAATTAAAAACTGACAATTTAAAGAAAGTTGCTCTTGATAGAATTCTACAAAGTACAGTATGACGCTTCATTACTGAGGTTTTCTTTCAAGAGAAAAAAAAATATAACAGCAAATGGCCACTCTTGAGAAACAGAAAATAAAAATTGCCAGATGTGAAATAATTAAATTCAATAATTAAATTACTTTTTAACTAAATCAAAATTCTAAGGTCTCACTTTCATTCTTCCATTAATTTGAATTTTTACAAAAGCTGTCAGGAGGCTATTTTCACGCAGAAGCTGTTGTAATAAATTTTAATTCAAACTAAATAACATTTAGTTGAAGTACTCGAAAATTCTATTTATGTATGATAAAAAAAGACAAATTTCTCTTTAAAGCTCAAATCTCAACTTCAATTTAGCTATGCAGCTGTTGCCTACTAAAGCTGTAGTAAGAACTGGCCATTTATTTCAGGTCATAATAAGCATTACTTGGGAGACAATACTTCTACCAAATGCTTTTCAAAATTACTGTAGTAAAAAATACTTGTGCTTCGCTAACAAAATAAATGTAGTGTTTAGGAAATAATTAGGTTCAGCGAATTAAATGTAGTCAATGTAACTAAAAGTCTGACACATGAATATAGGATACTCTTGTGGTTTAG
>VZTV01014168.1:9150-19521 GCA_013400875.1 Anhinga rufa
CCCCCCCAAGTTGGTGGAATTAATGAATAAATGACAAAATTAAAACCAGGTGGTTTGGAGGCAAACGCCTGTTGTCCCCCTGCGTGGGGGCAGGTCCCCGCTGCTGCAGAGCCGGGGTAGCAGGCAGGGACCTGCCGGCCATGGGATGGGCTGCGGGGTGGCAGGGCAGGAGCGCTGAGTCTGCTCGTCCTTGTGCCGGCAGAAGTAGCCTCGGCACCCACGAAGATCAAGTGCAGCAGGCGACTCCACCCTGTGGGTTTGGAAGAAAGGGTTTCTGTTTCGAGTGCCTTTCTCTGGAGGGGATCTCCTCAACTGATAGCCAGAAGAAAGAAACTAAGCCTGCTGGAAGGAAAATAAAGACTCATCTTCTTTCCTTATGACTGAACTATTCTAGGAGATGCTTCAGCGTGAGGCTCGTTGCCAGCTCCCTTGCTCCAAGCCTGCCCCTGCCACATCAGGGACAGGATGCGAGCCGGGGTTTGTACATGTGGACCTCCAGGTCCCTTCTCTTTTTTTCAGCACGGGAATCGCTCGTTAGTCACTTGGCTAGATCAGTCTGCTGCATCTAAGCAAAGCCTTCGGGGCCAGCTGATCGCTTTATTCGAGTAAAGGACTGTTGCTGAAGCTCTCTGACGAGCTGGCTGGTAGCCCCTTGGATGGAGCCAGCCTTGCAGAGGAGCTGCAGCTGAGCGAGGCGCTGGGTACGGGCAGCCGGCAGCATCTCCCCAGGCTCACAGCATCCCTCTGCTGCACCTGTGGAGTGGAGCTGGGTACAGGGTAGGTAGAGGAGGATTGTTTACTGAAACAAGGAAACAGAGGATGAGATAGGGATGGGGGTGATTTGAATCCGGGGCTGGCGAGCAAGCTTGGCAGCAGGGCTGCTTCACCAGGTTCCCTTGGATCCTAGCTGTGTCCCATAGCAGAGCCCTGTGTCCGCCTGTAGTTAATCCCCGGGCTTCCCCGCCGCGGTGCCGGGGCTCTTGGCCTTGCCTCGTTCCCGTGTGTGGCCCAGAGGGTCAGGATGGTGCGAAGAGGGAGGGAGCACAGAGTGGCTCGTTTCCTAGTTCTAGAGGAAGATGAAAGAGCTGGGTACAAATGTCAGAGGGAATAAGTGCTGCAAGAACATCTGCTTCTCTTTTTTGCATCTTCTACATTTTATTCCTCCTCTTCATTTTGGTTCCTTTCCTATTCTCTCTAGTTGGTTCTTCTCACCTCCCCCTGTTCTGTTCCTCCCAGAGGAACAGCACTACCCACTGCTGTCGCTTTGCACTATTTTTTTTTTCCCTTTTTGCATACTGCTCCGCTCCTTGCCGGTTTCCACACGTTGTGCGGTTCCTCAGCCTGTCGGAGGAGAGCTGCAGCAGGGCTCCCCTCCAACGTGTCTGCCTCCTACCACCGCTCCTCTACATCTGCTGCTCCAGGAGAAGAGGGTGTCGCAGGAGAGGAGATAGAGGAGGCAGGAGTGGGAGAGACATGAAGCAGCTCTGAAGCTCGGGTGCATCCGGGCTTCCGAGCTTGTGAGCTGCATCTTGCCGCTCTGCTGGGAGCAGCTGTGGAGTTGAGCGGGGTGTGAGGACAGATGGGAGCTGAGAAAGAAGAGAGATTGCTGGCTGAGTCTAAATCCCCCCTCGTCCCACCCGGGAGAAACAAAGGTACTTGCCTTGCGAGACTAGATGGAAGCAAGAAACCCTTCTCAGAGGTGGGCCATGCCTCTGCTGGGAGAGGCCCCTTTAGCTGCTGACCGGGCGGTCCCTCCGTGCCTAAAGCCTTTGCAAAATGCGGGGAAAAATAGATGGTGAGAGAAGTGCATGCCTGATGCTGCAAAGCCATGCTTTGTCTAAAACACAGTGGGGAAAACTTAGCAGCAGTCTTAGCTGGGTAAGGATCCAGCTCTGTTATTGCTCGGAGGTCAACATAGAAGGTCTCGCTTCTGGAGTCTGGGGCTGGGATAGCATTATGTTTTCTCCAAGGGTAGATTTTGCCCTTAAAATATCTTCTGTCTCATCTCTCTCTGCTTGTTGTGTTGTGTTTTGCTTTTTAATGACCATAACTGAAATAACGGACAGATGATGATGTTGGCTGGAGAGTGACTTTCCAGATTTACTGCTTGGACACTTCAGACGGCTGCGGGACCATCTCTGATTTCTGGGAACACTTCCTTCCTCCTTTCTCAAGTTGCTTTCCTGATGGGCAGCTTTGTCCACCTGGAAAGGCCCAAAATCCTTAGGAATCTGTAAAAACACATGGGATTTTGTTTTGTGCCCTTCTTGCAACTTCATTGTGCACGCTTCTCCGTTTCGGAGGCAGCCAATTACTGCACAACTGCCCTGGGAATTGGCAGTCAGACGGGACGCTGGTTTCTTCTGCATCCTCGTGTCTGTTGCTCATCTTCCCACCCTCCAACGTGTATACCTTTCCATATGTCCCACAGTTCCCTGGATCAGTCTTTCTATGCCTGATAAACCTCAAGTGCGGGCACAAGCTTCTCCTAGCGTTAGAGTCAGGCCCATTATAGCTGTAGGTCTTCATATTTCATTAATAGCTGATTGATATTAATATTGGTTGGAGCAGATGGGAAGGGAGGAGCCTGGGCTTTTTTTTCTTCCATAGAAATAGGCTGATGGAAAAACAGTTGGAGAGTTGCTGCCTTGTTGTACTGGCTGCAGCGGTGGAACAAGTTAGCAAGAGGCTCCATAGGACTGGATCCTGTTACTGTTTTCCTTATGTACTAACGCTGTAAGCAAGTATATGGCATTTAAGCAGCATTTCTATTTTTAAAGTTCTACCCTCTTTTTCCAGTGTATTTCCCTTCCCCAGCCCCCTTCCCAAATCGAGAGTTTCTAGCCGCATGAAGTGAGAGGCAGGGCTACGTTTTTACCCTTCGAGCAGAACTTGCCCAAAGAGGATGGCGAAACCGAAAGATTGAGCCGCTTGCGTGAAAATGTCGAATTACAACAGTAACTCGGGTGATAACAGTGCCGGATGTTCTGGGCAAACAACAGCTGGGCAAACAAGTCATGTTCTGTCTATCTTGCAATAAAATTGTCTTGGTCATCTCAAATGCATACTTCCCCCCCCTCCCACCCCCGCTGGTGCTTAACTAGTTGGGAAACATTAAATGGTTGCCACTTCCCTAAGGACAGGGAGAGGGATTTTCAGTGGGGCTTCCCACTTACTCTGTGGCATCTTTGAATGAAATAGGCTTGATTCATCTCACAGTGAATATACTGTTAAAATTTTTCCTCATTTAGGTGTCACCCAATGTTGGCTCCCAGATATCATCCCAAGTTTGTGCAATGTCTCTAAAGTACAGCGTTTCAGTTGCCTTTTTTACAGCAGAAAACGTCCTTGTCTCTGGGTGATTTCCTCATGGATAAGAAAATAGCTCGGTAGTTCATTTACTGTGTCTTGCATTTAGGCGTAGCACCGAGCAGAATCAAGATGATTCGGTTGGTAGTGAGCCTTTTACTGATGTCGTCCTTTCAAATCCCTGTCGATAGCGGCCAAAAACCATGGCACTCGGCAGACGTGCTTGCTAAGGAATGCTTGCCTTTCTCTTCCTTCAGTAAGCGGGGAGGTTTCCTGTTCGTATTTCGGTGCAGAGAGGAGGACGATCGCCGATGCTGTGTGATGAGCTGCTGGAGGTCGGGATTGGCGTCTGGGTCTGGTTGTCCCAAGCAGCCATGTCCAAGTTTGCAGGCCCTTTGAGCAGCGCAGATAGGTGGCACGTAACGTGGCTGCTGGTAATCACGGGCCCGGATACCTGAAGCACCTCTGTGGTTTGGGGGGCTCTTGATGACTCTACCTGCGGTACCGTGAAGGAGCACGCAGTTGCCTGGATGTACAAACACGAGCTGGTTTGCCGTGGCCCCCGGCAATTGTTCACTTGCAGAAGTGCAAGCACGTGGTGGAGATTTAGGATGTAACTATGGCAGTGGGGAGGAATGTGTGAAAAGAGCTTGGAGATGTCAGAGCACCCGCTCGTGAGGAGAGGGCCACGGTAGCAGAGCTGTTGGCTAGCAGTAAACAGTCCTGGCACCCTTGTTTCAGGACTTGGCAGCAGCAGGAGTTGAACCGAGTCCAGCTTTACTCTCTACTGCTTGTTCAGTAAGTTGAGGACAAGGCAGATGATTAAGGAAATGTGGGGAAACTGCTACAGAAGCTTTTGGAAAGATAAGAGACTTTGGTCTCCATGTCTGACAGTCTGGCACTTCTCAGTAGCATTGAATTCACATGCAAATCAAAGGCAACATCTACTCCCACAGGAAGCTTTATTAATGTACAGGCCTGCTTGCGAATCTCCCTGCCGATGAAGGTTGTGGGACTGACTTCGCTCTCAGATTAATTTCCTTGTCTATCCCCGCTTGAGCGCTGCGCAGCACCGGCAGCCTCAGCAGGGCTCCCGCGCCGGCACCCAGTGGTGGGCTCCACGCAGGAGCGGCCGCTGCGTGGAACCGGAGGAGAGGGTAGAGGTACGGCGCTTGTCGGCTTGGATTAAATGGGATGTGCCGGCGTAATGAGGGCAGGTGCCTTCAACATGAGCAAATTAATTTCACGAGGGCACTCCAAATGGGCTTGAAACACTTTGCATATGAGAGGAAAGAGGGTGCTTCCCGGACTGAGCTAGCCATCTTTCTTCTACACGTCCCTGTCGTGCGTAAGGAGTGCGGGTGAGACTTTGAAATGGCAGGGCTAGAGCTCGGTCTGGGGTGGGAGGGAGGAAAGGCTGAGCAGGGAAATGCAGAAAGGCAAAGGGACTTGGGGTCCCTGGGTTCACTGTACCACCAAGGACGCAGTAGCTACTTGATGCAGATGTTCAGTAAGAACCAGATCTGAGCTGTAAACAACCTTCCACATCTTAAACCCAAGCTCATCTGATGCTTAGCTTTTATTGCTGTCAGTTATTTATAAGCGGAAGAGCAAAATCTTGAGAGAAGAGAGATGGGAAATGCCATTTCGAGCTGCAATCCCCTGAGCTGTCAGCTCGCCGTCATCTCACCTGCGCCTGCCCCTCTGTGTTTCTGCCTTTGCTGTTCCTGTCCATCCTGGCTCCTTGTATCCGTGATGCTTCCTCCAGCTAACTCATTCGTTACCCTCATTCTTTTTAATCCCCTCCTTCCCCCTGCCTGCTCAACCCTCCATGCTGGTCCCTCCCTCTCACCATTGCCGCTCTCACCAGGACTCAGCGCCAGGACAAGCGCCAGCCGGACGTGGAGCAGGGTGGTGCAGATGTCACCCCGAGCGGAGAGCTTGCACGAGGGTGGGTGTGCGGGGATGTGGGTGCTGTGCAGGGGGGACTGGAGCAGGGACAGAGCTCTGGCTTTGCTCCATCAGAGCCTTGCCATTGCGAGCCTGGTCCCGAGGGCAGAGACCTTCATCGGCCTGGGGTCAACCGTGGTAGGGGCTGGTAGTGGCAGCGGCCACCTCGCCGAGCTGCACGGAGCTTCGTGGCCAGCTCGGGTAGAAAGCAGGCATTTCTTGCATGGCTACTTGTTCTGGGAATCTTCAAAAATTTCTGGCAGCCAATTTTAGTTGTGCAACCTCTCAGCTGCCAGAACGGATAGAATATGATCATATCACATGAAATGCATGCAGGGTCTGCTATAGCAACTGTATTTCAAAGAGACAACACATATGGTGACTGGTTCTTTTTGGAATAATATCTATAAGTTGATGATGTTTTATTCAAAAAGGCTGTAGCTTGAAAGGTTAGGGATGTTCTGATTGTTTAGTGTATGATTAAAGAAAGGCTTCTGTGGTTTTTTTGGCCTATTGAATCTAATTACTGGGAACTAAAATGATCATTTGATTGCACATTTACCTGGAATTATTCTTCTGCAGAGCCAGTCTTAATAATATATAATAATATGTTGCGCTTGTACTGTATAGAGCTTCTTGTCTGAGCAACTCAGAGTGCTTTACAAGTATTCATTAATTAAATAAGCCATACAACACCCCTGTTAAGTAGGTGAGTATTTGTTGCCCATCCCCTCAAGTCTTGTAGGTTTTATTTCTGCTGCCTCTGCCCACCCTTGAAGATGCTTTAACAGCTAAATAAGCTAATTCAATAAAAATAACATATTTTTTTTTAACCATACTTAGCACTTTCTGCATAAAGGTTTCCTTTGTTGCATTGTATTAATTGGTAGGCTGTAGGGTCTTCTGGTTCTTGACGCTGTACCGACGGCGGGGTGGCTGTGTGTGCGGGAGCACAGATGCATGCCCGCCCTGGTAGCGTGCCCCTGCCCGCAGCTCCTCGCACCCCTCGTGGGGACACGGACCGTTTTAGAGGCGCTGCGGGCGCGCTGAGCTCCAGCCAGCTTGAAATGCAAAACCTCATTTCACCTTCATCGCGCCAGGCTCTGTTGGAAATCGCGCCCACCCTTAAAGAGTTTTGCTGATCTAGTGGAGGCTTGTTATTAAATTTGAAAGGAGGGCTCGTTGCCAGAGTGCGGGACGGTCTCTCCTCCCCGCGTGCCCTGGCGTGCTGGCCGGCAGCGGTCGTTCTTCAGCCCCCTGGGCTGCTGAGTGGCCCCTCAAAAGTAAAATGATGGGTCTAGGCCGTAAAATAACAAGGTTTCGCTGGGGGGTGGCGGATCCGAGTTTGCAATCCTTGGTGTCAAACCTTTCCTGGTGGTTCTGTGCTGAGATGAAACACTTTGCGACTTGGAGAAGCAAGTGAAACCCGACGCGTATCTGACTCCTTAATTAAATAGGTATTAATTAAATCACTCGGAGAGCATACACAGTAGGAGTGGGGAAGGCTTTTTCCCTCCTTCCGTGTAGGCATCTTGCAAAGGGACTATTTTTTTTGTTTTACATTAATGAAGTCTTCAGCCTTCCTACTTTTCCACCTACACATGTACTGAACGTCTCCAAGGAGACCAAGAAAGCCCGAGTCCGGCGCTGGTGAATCCTCCGGGAGCAGCGGGCTCGGGTCTCGCCAGCGGAGCCTCAGCTGTGCCACAGCCCGTCTTGCAGGGACTGTCCTTGTGGTCCCCTGGCTGGGGAGCCGGGAGGGACCCGGGGCAGGGACTTGTGCCTTGTCCTGCTTTCTCCCATGTTTCAGCTCCTCTTGCTTTCTTTTGTCCACCTGATGGAGAAATTGGCCCTCACAATTGGGGCTGGCTCCAATGTCCAGGGACACTTTTCCCTTACTTTGCATGAAACTTTGCAATAGTCCCCCACCATGTGATGCTCTGCTCATGCTTTTGGGATCATGTCCCTTGCCCCCCCCCCATTCCGTGAAGCCCCAACATCCCTTTGCCTCTCTGCCTCTTCCCCTCCAAGTCCGCGCTGCTGGTCCGTCACAAGCTCTTAGTGATTTTGGGGGTGTGAGGTGCTGTCCCTGCTTTTCATGGCATTCACTCCAGCTCCTCGCAGCTTCCTCAGCCTTTAGCACGGTACCTCGGGGGACTCGGCATGGCTCTGCCTGCCGCTGGCGCTCCTCTTCCTCCCACCATAGCCTTCCAGAAACTTCCCTGACTTCCTCTGGTGCTCAGGAGAGCAGACAGTGATATATGGACTGCCCTCTTCTGTAAACCAGACCTGACCCGCTGGAGAAGAGGAGTATGAAAGCCATTAGCACATGAGCCTGCCCGGTAGCAAAGGAGGGCATGAACCGCGCCAGGCAGGGGATAAAAATAACCATATGGTGCTCACCGCCGGGATTCCTGCAGTTCCTAGAGGTTCCCCACAGGAGCTGAACATCAGCCGCTGCTGTTTTTCTCCATAGCCAAAATGGGAAGTCCTGTGGTGGGATATCACCCCGTTGCGTGCAAGTGCTGAGTTGGTTTTTCTGTGGAAGCCACTGCTTTCCTCGGTGGAGACGCTTCGGGAGCGGAGCGGTACCCCGTGACCAAGGGGTGCCGTGACCCTATGCCGCGCGTGTAGCTCCCCATGCCCTGTCTGCTGTAAACTCAATATTCGAACCTCTTTCCTCGCAGGCTCTCCAGGTGGCACGGCAGCTTCTACTGCAACAGCAGCAGCAGCAACAGCAGCAACAGCAGCAGCAGCAACAAGTTAGTGGATTAAAGTCTCCGAAGAGGAATGACAAGCAGCCGGCCCTTCAGGTAAGGGGAGCCTGCGTGCCTCCGTGAGGGGCTGGGGCTTGTAAAAGCAGAATAAATGCGTCTTACTTGTGAACATTGGGATGGGACCCTCAGGAGCTTCCTCCTGGTGAAGTCCACAGAGCGGCTGTGGTGTGAGGACCGGTGCTAGGTGCTCTTGAAAATCCCACCCACGGCGTATTTACAAATCATGAGCATGTACTTTTATTAGCATCTGGTAGGGTTGGATCATGACAAAATGGAATAGCTTTTGTTACCGTGTCAGTGTGCATAGGAGATTTGCATTAACATTTCTGTTTGATTGCTGTTCCGTTTGTAGTCTGTGTTCACTCAAACCGTTGATTTGCTGTGTCAAGGATATTGGGAAATACTAGGATATCATATCATCGGTGTGTTTTTTCCCCTTTTATTGTCTGCTGATTTATGGACATCTTCAGAAATAAAAACTAAATATTATCGGGCTTTGTGCTGTTATGAATTTGGAAAGCTAAAACCAATACAGCGTTCCCAAACAGAAGATGTACGCACACATATGCGGCTTTGGAGTACATTCTGCTAGTCTTGTGGGATAAATCATGGGAGTTAAAGACAAGAGAGACCTATTAGGTCATGTATCACATTTTCCTCCCTTTTTTTTTTTCCTGCTATTCTAGTATTAGAAATTCCAAGTGGTGGTGGGACTGCTATTATTTTCCTTCAGACGGTTTTCCATAACAAAGCACACGCTCAGGAACTTTCCACTTTAATTCCATCCTCTTGCTCCAAGTAATACTGCTTGTATAAATACTGAGTCAGTCCTTGCCTTGCCTCGTGTTCACACTCCTCAAACATCTGAGGTACTAACATACACTCGCCAGTTTTGGCAAATTACATGTATCTAGTTCTTTATGTATTTCGTAAACTGGCACTTCCAGACCCTTGACCGCTTTGCTGGTTTGCAGCTGGTTATTGCTTTTATTATTGCTCTCTTTGCAATTGCAGCGTGTCACTGTATTTTTGATAATAAGTTACTGAATACAGCAGTTGAGCTGCAGTCGCACAAAGCCCTGTAGCTGGGACATTTATCTTATCTCGCTCTTCTGTATCTGATGCTTCAGCCTCTGTAGCCCCAAATTCTTTCCGGGTTTTTTTTTTTTTTGCTGCTTGTTGTCATAGCACGTTGTCAAACTCATGTCTGTTTTGCTCTTTCTAATTTTTTTTTTTAGTTTGATATACTATCACCGTGAGTTCCCTGACAGCATTGCTGCTTCTCTTGCCTTTTATATGTGCTTCAGATTATTTTCCTCCAAAAATACAGATCCTAGACTCTTTAAATATGTAGTAGAATATGGAAGGTAAAGTCAACATCACTAAAGGCCTTGACAGGAAAGTGAGAGGACCCGATCCTGCAGTTCTTGCCCAAATAAAGCTGACGGGGACTTCAAGGGGAGCTTTGCCTGAGCGAGGAATAGCTATTAACTGCAGCCCTTGGCCCAGCGTGGACAACTTCTAGCTTTCGTGTAGTGATTTCATCTTCAAAGCATTTTGCAAATACTAATCTCCAAAACATCCGCAGAAGGAAAGTCTGATAAGTAAGTAGCATTATCCCAGTTCTGGACTGGGAAACTGAGGGAAGCAGGTTAAGTGACTTGCTTAGGATCACAGAGGGAATTGGGTTTAGAGGTAGGATTAAGATTCATGAGTTCCTGGCTCCCACCCCTGTGCTCAGGCTGCTGGACAACACCTTGCACTTTATAGCCGAGCTATTATTCTTTTGGAAAGTATGAAGCATTTTGTCATTGGGCAAATATACATTTTATTGGCAGCGTAGAGCGCCATAATCCAAAGCGTTACATTAATGCTTTCAAAAATATTTTATTTGGTAAATCCATAGCTGATCCATATGCCTTTTAATAGACTCTTCCACTGGGGACATTTTTAATGAGAGATTGTGCTGGCTAGGTCCAGTGTCAGGTACTAAAAGAAGTGCTTTGTTGTGCAGATGTCTTAAGAATAGCTCCAGAGGATGAAATATGACTGTGTTGACCTTTCAGCTGTGAGCTTATTTGTCAGGATTCAAATAAGTTGAAAGGATCAAACCAAACAGTTTCCGTAGTCAGACTGGGAATTGTGTTGCAGAGGTCAACAGTGAAGGCCACATCGCGGATTCCATAACATAGCCAATTGTTGGTACGTATTAAAGTACTGGAGCAGCTCCTGCAGGCAGAGACACAATTAAAATTCTAATTTATTAATGTATACAGAGAGCTGGCCCAGCCTGTCACTCACTGATTCAAATGACTGCCCAGTCTTTTTTTTTTTT
>VZTV01014169.1:0-13738 GCA_013400875.1 Anhinga rufa
TTCCTGACTCCATCCCTACACAAGCAGGCAGCATCCCTTCTGGACGTGGTGAGCATATGTCCTTCAGTTCATTCTCTCCTCACTTAAAAAGGCAGCTGACAAACACTCATGTCTGTTTTTAAGTCCCTCGTTGTTCAGGACCACTTATTTCTTCTTCCATTCTTCTTTTCTTTCTTTTTTTTTTAAATGATGCTGAAGTGTACGGGTTAAGAGCTGGTGATTATAGCATAAAATAACTGTTGATACCAATTACCCGGCTGGCACACTGGAATACCTTTCTGAAGTCAAAATGTTTAATAGAAGTAAGGACATTATTTACTAATTCAAATTTCAAGGAAAATTGGTTGAATCCCTCTCCTTTGCTTTAAGTTTTACAACTAAGCTACAACTATTCAAAATATTTTTTAGATAGATACAGTCTTGCATATTTCCAAGCCAGTAAATTTGCACTGACATCAAATGCGTCTGGCTTTTCTTTGAAAGATATTAAAGAAAAAACAAGACCTCTTCCCAGAGAAGCAGAGAGATTACTCCCATGATTAGCCCTCCAAGCCTATAAAACAGAAATTAAAAATTTTAGCAATAAATTATAGTGTTGTGTGACAAGGTCTCCTTCATACTTTGTAAAGGAAAATTCTGAAATGCTGGGGACAGTTACACATTGTGCAAATGAAAAATTCCTGAGTCTTCAGCCAAAGAGAGCTGATGGATCGGATGAGACACTTTGCAAAAGCTTGGCTATAGTCCTGCTTAGTGTCTCATAAAATCTTTGCATACTTTAAGTAGAAGATACTTCTAGAGGAGGGAAAAAGTGCCTGGAAGAAGTTTATAGTTTCTTAGGTCTTAATACAATCACCCTGGCAATTTACACTGGCAAAGTGCTAAGTAATTCTCCTGTAGTGCTACCTACCACTGCAAATCTGAGCCTTTTCTCTACTATTTCACCTCCTTATGTAAATGGGCATGTAAAACTGTACCAGGAAATATTTTCTTAGTCTTCTGTTAGATATGTGACATAGCTAGACTGGCATACGGTTCCCATGCCATAGGAAACCTGTAGTTTGGCCTTAGAAAGTCTTGTTGACTGTCATTGAGACTCAGATCAAATTTTCTGGAAAGAAGATGTAAACTCCTAAATTTCTTGTGTATTTTTGAAATTGTTTTTATGGCTATATCTAAGAAAAGAGCTTCAGGTGGTCTGCTACATAGTTTATACTGCTCTTAAGAACTAAACTCCTGCTTGTTAATAGTCTCAGCTGAAGTTGAAATGTGACACATATTTATTACATAATTTCACACAATCATTGCTCATATGACTGTATAAAGCATTTTGCAATGGTCCCCAGTCCCCGTCTCACTCTGGGATAAATAGCTTTTGTATCTTGATGATGGAAAACCCTTGGCAAAAATTTCCCATAAGAATGTATATGATAAAAGACTAGTGTGAACCTCGTAAAGAGATCCCATCAAGGTGGATCAGGACTTAATATATCCTACATCTTTATGTTACAATTCTTACATTGTAATTGTCCCCATAGGCTGTGTTATTTCCCTGATGCAAGAAGCAATTTATTTACATCCTCCTCTAAATTGCTGTTGTCTAAAATGCTTTTCATCCATTGCCTGTGATAGCATTCCTTCACAACTATATCTGAAAACTCCATTAGTTTCACAAAAATTCAGTTTTCACAAAAAGAAAGTAGGTAGTGTATCTGAAGAGGGTTTGACTCTTAGGCACTAGGGAATAAAACCAGAACGTTCTCTGGTGTGTAGGTAATATGCAAAAGTATCTTTAACAGAATTCCTTGCCCTACAAATATCACAGACATGTCATGTTTTCTAGCTGGATGTTTCACCAATGGAGTTGGTGAGTCCAAATGTGATTTCGTGAAGCATGCCTTTCCAACTCATAACAAAAAGCAAACATGATCTAGTGCATGCCCAAATCCAAAGAATGATATCTGTGATGAATCTCCAAAGAAGATGCAAGTGAAAACAGCATCTATGGTTTGCATTTTTGTATTGTTGAAGTGTTTCACTGTACAAACCAGATTTGAAATGAGAATGCTGGGAAATTACCATTGGAGTAAAAGTTTGGTACAAATTCAGCAGCTTGAGTTCCTCACCAAAGTTTTACTTATGGCTGTGTTTGCTCATAGCTGAAAATAACATGTAACATACTCCACGACTGTAGATGGTGTCCACTCTGTGATACTACCGCTGCTTTGTGTCTGACTATGTTTGTTCCTTATTCCAGTAATATATGCATATTCAGCTGTAAACATCAGAATTACTTGGGTCAGCAACATTTAAGGCCTAAAGACTAGACCTCTGTTTGGTCTGGTTTGCATTGTATGTATCCCTGTCATCATCTCTCTCAAGTTTGTCTTCCTCTTCCACTTTCAGCTGTTTTAATGGCAAGTAAGAACAAACATTAGAGGTAGATGGGAACCCTTTGGGGAAATCACTCTGAGTGCTCAACATTCACGAGATGAAAGCATCCTGCATTCGACTCTCACTTGGGTTATGTAAAAGCAATATTTGCCCATTAAGCATTTCAGAAATTACCAACCACAGGATGTTTCCGTTCTGTTTGGGTTTTTTTTATTGTTTCTGTGTACCTTGGGTGATAGCAAAACAACATGCTATTGTTGGGAACTCCTCTCGCTTTTGGGGAGAGATATTAAAAACCAGTTTAACTTCTGTCTTTAGACAGAATTATATTTTAGTTACACAGCTTTCAAATTGCCTGCACAGGGTTTTTTTTGTGATCTGTTTAGACATTAAAGATCTCTTCAGAGCCTTTATGAAAGTGTTAATGTGTATTAATATTTTACTTTGTTGTAAAAGTAATATAAGCTACTTTTTGTCCCACCTATAGCTACCTTTTAGGCATGGATCACTCCTGTTCAGGTGTAATAGTGACAGATGCAAGTGGCTGCCTTTGAGAGTCTTTGATGCAAAGATTGTCATGGGAATTTTGGAAGCAGTGACAAGCAAGACATTGCTAGGCCTTCCCATTCATTCCCACTCTTGGGGAACACCAGGCTGGTTGTACCGATGCAACCCTGTGTAAGATCATGCTGCAAATGCTATAGCTTAGCTTAGGCCAGGTTAAAAAATGCTCCCCCAGAAGGACTGGGGAAATACTTTCAACTGGGTTTGATCAGTGCTTTGGGTGCTGCTGCCAGAAGACAGCTGCACCCTCAGAACAAAGGCCTGCAGTACAGGGCATGGACATGAAAAACTGACAGCTGTTGAAGCCCCACCTCCTAAAATTACAGCCCTGGAACCTTTCTGTATCTCTGTAATTGCTGTGCCAAGACAGTCAGTGCTTAAAAACCAGTGACAATGTTCTTTGTCTGCCAAGGTACAAAGGTACCAGCGAGCTCAAGACTGAGGTAATGAACAAGGACAAAGTCGATTCTAAAATACCGAATAAAAATAATGCTCAACACCAATTTTCCAAAGTTTTTTCAAACTACTTACAGACGACATTAATTTTGTTAGTGTCAAGCCACTCCCCTTGGAGCATAAGTAATGATCATGGTGATTAGAAATTGAAGCGGGTTGAAGTGGAAGCCCAGAATACTTTAAATGACCTTTCTAAATTTAGTGATGTGAGCCAAGGCTGAGAATAGCATAAAATCTGATTTATGATTAAGCCATAAAACTACCCTTTCATAAGCATTACCATGTCATTATATTAAGACTATGTCTCTTAGAGCAAGTACTATTCAACACTGACTTGGAATGTGATTATGTGTTTCTGAGGCTGTGTGAATCAAGAAAGGAATGAAGGGTGTTTCTTGTGGTGAAAGACTAGGCTGTAACTAAAGGCTTTAATTAATGTCTTTGCCTTAGACTTCCTGGACCATTTAGGACCAGCTTTTCAGAATGGCACAGTAGCTGGAATTGTGCACACGTGAGCTCTGAAAATCAGTCTCTTAAGCTCGCATGATACCACAGTACTACAAAATACAGGCTACCTGATTCCTTCAGTAGCACGTTAATTACAATTTCTCTTTATTCCTCTTGAATGTAGGGTGCTTTTATTAGCTTGTCTTCCAGTTGCCTTTTGCACTATCTCCCCTTCCCCTCTAACACTGATGGACTTCCAATGCTGTTTGGATCTCAGCCCTTCTCATTTCAAAGAAGCTTAATACCTGCCTGGTTTACACTGCTTGAGTTCTTCATACATCCTTCATTGCTTTAATGTTGAATTATTAAAGTTGCTCTAGCACAGAAAAATAAGTACCTCTTGGAAACCTTGAAATGCCCATGTGCCTTATGCCTAGTATATAAAGGGCAGATTAATTCCAAGCTATCAAAATAAAAAGCTCTCTTTGTTCTTAAGAGGATTTGGATTGAGTGGAGTTGCTTTATAAGTATATGACTTCTTAGTATTGAAGTTTGGAAATGGAACAGAAAACATATTATGGTTAAAAGTTATCAGCTTTGGTATTTTCAACTTAGCTGCTCCTTGAGCTTCTACTTACCCAGTCTTCCTGCTTGAAGTTTATGTACTTTACATTGGGTTTTTTAACTAATACAGAAGAACTCCAAAATCAAACCTGTCATGGGGAGAAATAAGAGAGGCAGTGAGGGAAATTCATATATCTAACTGTGCAGCCCAAGAAGCATGGATAATGACAGCACAGCAGTCTCTAGCCCCTTCCAAACCATGCTCCCCTCCGTGATGGCGCTGTGGTCAGCAGTGACCTCCTTTGCACTGGGGAATTCTGTGATGTCATTTTCACGTGGTCTTAGAAAAAAAATGCAGCCCTGCTCGCCCCCTCCAGTTTTGGCATGTTTGGTTTTCCAAAGAAGGTTTTTGAAACCAGTATCTAATTTCCCTTCTATGAATACAAAAAATTTCTGATAGTTTTCTGGAAAAGCAGGGATTAATCCTGCTACTCTTGACCCAGATTGCTCCTGCATGTTTATGTCAACTGCGCACCTAGATCAATACAGCCCTGTCACTTCCACCCTAGATGTGGCTACATCAGATAAGCAATGGGGCGTTTTCAAATTTCAGGTAGTGTTGCAAGTACACAAAGGGGAAAGGTATGTTCATAACACAAACAGAGCATAGGAGATAACAACAAACACATAAAAAGGCAGGCATGGTTTTGGAAATTGGAATGAGGGTCCCTCGTGGAACAACTAGTAGGTTTCAGGGAGGATACAACAGGAAGTGAGGGCAACAACCCTCAATCAAGACCTTCCTCCAGACCTGGGGAGTGTTATGGTGCACAAAGGTGACGGATGAAGAAAGCAGAGGGTGTAGCTGAAGAAGGAAACAGAGACTGTCAACAACTGCAGGAAAAATGGGCTGAAGCTGAGCAAAACTTCCATAATGGGCAATAATAACTGCAATTAAGAGGCAGAGGTGAGTGAGAGCTAATAAAGGAATTCAGCATTGAAATGCAGTGCAAGCCTAAATATAACTGGGGGAGGTATAAGGGTGTTAGACCATGCTGCTATTGCTAAACGAAACAAAATAAGCTCTTATATCATAGGGCTCTGCTGTTACAGTGTTACCCCCCGCCACCCTAACTACTTTCCTTTGCGAAAACTGCAGGTAAATGTTGTGACCTTTGTCTACTCTCGGCATCCTACCCCTTCCACACAGCTTGCAAAGACCCAGTCTCCTTTCATGAACTTTTTCTGGTCTTACCTTCATCCTCTACTCCAACAAACCATCTGCTCACACAGCTTCTTTTTGAGTATTATTTTTGTATTTCCAGAAGTAATAGGATATTTTGGCTTGAAGCGAGTGAGAATGCCATGGTTCAACTGGTACGTGCAACAGGTATATCAGGTTACCTCAATCCAGAATTAACTTTCTTAAAGGTTGTTAATCTTTCTTAACAGGTTGTGCTCACAGCAGCTTCATCACACTCCTCCAGCGGGGCACTGCTGGGTGCTCTAACACAAGAATATTCTGCAGTTGTCTACTGTGGCATTCTTTGTATATTCCCTAAAAAATTACCCCTGGAGCAACTGGAGGGCATCATTAATCCCACATGGCTAGGAAGAAAGGTGAAGGCCAACGGATATATTTTTTTTAAAGCAATGGCATGAGCGGTGTGAGTAAGGTAAATCGCTACCTGCGTCAGGAGCCTTGTTCACTGTAGTACTAAGCACCCTAACACTATAAAAGAGGGGACTGGCAAACGGTAAGCTTTCACTTTGAGTGGATAAAGTGCAATTTTTCAACAAAGCGTGATGAAAGACTTTGTATCGCCATAAAACCATGGTCACGGTGCGTTTTTAATTACTTGAGGGTTTTTTGTTTGTTTGTTTAGGATTTTTTTTCCACGAACGGTGCCGGGCGCTTCCCAGCGAGGCAGGAGGAGCTCCGCAGCCGCTCTCCCCTCCCGTGACGGCGCGGCAAGGCGCCGCTAGTCCCTCCCGCCGCTGGCCACGCGTCCCTCCGGGGATGGCCGCCTTGCCTTGCCTTGCCTTGCCTTGCCTTCCTTTCCCTTCCCTACCCTTCCCTTCCCTGCCCGCCGCCCCTGAGGAGACCGTGACGTCTTTTCGCAGCGGCCGTTAACGGTCGCCGCGACGGACTACAGGCCCCAGCGGGCCCGGCGCGGGCCCGGCGCGGGCCCGAGCAGCCATGGCGGCGGCGTCTGCGCCCGACTACGAGGCGGCGGAGCTGTACACCCGCGCCTTCCGCCTCGGCGCTCTCGGCTGCTGCTGGCGGCAGCAACTGGGGCCTCCCGACCTCTCGCTGGCGACGGAGGCGGCGGCGGCGGCGGAGGAGGAGGCGGCGGCGGCCGTGGCAGCGGAGCTGGGCTGCGCGGCGGAGACGGTGGCGGAGCTGCGGGCCGTCTGCAGGTGGTGGCGGGGAGCGGGGGGGCGGCTCGCCTCGCCGAGCGCCGGGGCTGCTGCCGGGCCCAAGGAAGGGCTGAAACCACCGGCTTTCTCCAGGCGGGGGTTGGCGGCGCCGGTCCGAGCGGGAGGCTGCCGCCGGCCGCCCTCGGTGCCGGGCGGGGCAGGGCAGGCCGGCCCGGGCCGGTGGGTGCCGTCGCTCTGACGGCGCCCCGGCTCCTGCAAGCAGTGCCTGGGCAAAACTGCTCCTGAGCAGCCTTCTCCGGGTCTGTGCCGCGCGGGGGTTTCATCTCCCGGGTAAATACGAGGTGGAGAAGGAAAAGGTCGAGTTTCTAGACGGTACAAGTTGCTTAAGTAAATACTTAGCAACGCGTCGCTCGTTAGGTAAAACTTAAGGCGTCTGAACACGTGCGTCGTTTTAGGAAGCCCCAGTTGCAAAACGAAAGGCACGCCTTATGTGAAGGAAAAAGAGCTAGGCATCTGTTTGTGTTAACGTCGTTTAGGTGCGGTCTGGTAACTGGCAACATACACTGATTGTTGAGCTTGTCTGGGTCCCGAGCGTCTGCTGGTTGCTCCTGTCGGGACTGGTGGTGAAGCCGAAGCGGTGCAGGCGCTTCCCTGCGCGGGGGATAGTGCTGTTTGGCCAGGCAGCCTGGGTGGCACTGGGGCTGGGGAGCAAAAAACGTTTTGTGCTTTTAACTTTGCTCATATTTGTGGACCAGTTGCAAACTAGCATTGAAAGAAAAAGAGAGCCATGTAGGGGCTGAAGCTGCAGGATTTACCGTGCTAAAGCTAGGAGGCTTTCAGGTCATGTGAATAGTGAGAATTATCTCTCACCTGTAGAATAGGCCTGATTTCAGTCAGTACTTCCTGCAGAAAGCATGGCAGTTTATGATTGTCTGTAGCTCATCAGTAAGGAAGACATGCTAGAGTTCTGTTGCTATCTATATAGCTTTGAGCAAGTTCTGTCCTTCAGTTATTGCTTCCTCTGAGGTGCAGAAGTACTTAAGAGCTATTTCAAATGCAAGATGGAGCTTGTTCACTTTCGTGACCTGAATAGAATGAACATGGTCTCAGAAGTGATGCAGAAGGCATAATTAGGTGAATGTAGCTAGAATTGCACTATATATTGAGCTGTTCTTGACAGCTTTTCCTTCAGTGTCCTGCATGCAAGTTGCATACTAAAAAATGCAGGTGATGTGTCATGAGCGTGTCCTTCTAAATGCTTTCAGAGTTAGACCCCAAATTATGGGGATAACATGGCAGCAAAAACAACATTAGCAACATTATTTGCGATAAAGTCATTAGCTGCACAAAGTTCATGTGATAATTACTGTTGTTTTAAATAATGATGGTACCTCAGAGGAAAGAGAAAGACAGGAACATTTGTTGCTTTAATAAAAGGCAAGATGAAGCAGAGTAGTAGCCCAGGACCACAGAGTTCTAGGTCTGAGCATGAGTGTTGTGTGTAATGGTGAGAGCTTAGTAAGCCATTCAGAAACCAAGATTTAGGGGCATTTTTAATCTGGAAGAAGTCAACACTTACTGAATTATATCTCACCTTGCCTACAGAGAAGGAATTTGCCAGGCGCTCTCGCTTTTTCTAATGCTAGTTTAACTAAAACAATGATTTACTTTAGCTGTCATAGTTCTGGTGTCATGGGTAATGTCTTGCTGTTGCTAGGCTTAGTAAAAATAGAGGCTGATGCTAGTATTAAAAACTGTTCATGTATTCTAGTGTGACAGCAACTGTGGGAATTACTCTGTAAAGATGTAGTCCCTGATTGCTCCTATGCCATGGCTTATTCTCTGCAGTGACCCTGTTGCTTGAGCCTGTCTCTTGCTATTTCCACTTGAATTCCAAGCAGATTTTCTATGCTTTGTTTATTTTTCCCTTCATTCATTCTGCCTTTTCTTCTGTTCTGCTTTCTTCAGTCTATGACTGCTACATTTCTTTCATCTGTTGTCTGTGTTTGCTGGTGTTACAGAGCAGTACGGTCTGCTGCTGAGCAAGATGTGGAAAGTGGTGCTGTGTAGTAAAGAGGTTTGGGAAAGAAAAAAAGGACAGGCAGTCTATGATGGGGAGAGAACAGATGATCTGGCAGCTGCTTGTTGGCTTTGCAGGAGGGTGAAGATAAACCTGCACATTCTGGTGTGACCTTTCACCTCTGCAGGCTGAAAATCCCAATCCCTAATCTCCATGTGGTTTTGCTTTAAAATTAAATAGCCCTAGTCTCTTGAGTCTCTCCTTAACATTGGCCAACCTCAAATTGCTACCTGTGGTCACTTTCATTTGCCTGCTCTGAACTGTTTGTATTCCTTCCTTGAGAAGAGATGAAAACACTGAACTACACCAAGACCTGTTCTATGGTATCTTGGGGTCACAATTATTATTGGCATGAATGTAGTTTTCTAGGTGCTGAAGTGAACAGCCTGGATATAAACACAGACTTTTCTGACGGTGAACTACTTGTAAGGGAACTTTTGGCAAGTTAAGAAGGTTTTCTTTAGGTAGAAGAGAGATGGGAAGATGTGGGTAGTCCTCCTATGCCTAATTTAGAAATAGTAATAGGTTAAGAGAATCTTTCATAGACTCAGGATGAAGTTTTTCAAAATCCGTAGTTAAATCTCTCTTAGAATATAGTGACATAGTGTACATTTAAGTATTCTTGACAGTTTAGAGTATTCTGGTAAGGAGAAATGGTATAATGTTTAAATGCTGTTTAACTCTTTGTGCATCTCAGTGTATTGTGGTTGTTTTTCCACCCCCTCCCCTTCTATGTTCTTCCTCTAATACATTCATGCAAGTGGAATGCAGGGAAAAAAAATCCTACTTCACTCACTTGAATTTGACTCAGAGAATGCTCTGCATACTGCTCAAGTTGTCTGCGGGTGGTCATTATGGAGATTGCTTGGGTTTTCATCAGATTTTAAATACATCTGAAATGGTGTCCTTAGCTAGGAGATTCCATCAGTAGTTCTCTTAAATAACCGAGGTGTAGTAGGGAGGGTAAAGTTTTAAGTTTTGTTCAAACACCTTAGTGGTCTGTGAGCAAAGAGGTTTACCCTGGGATTCATTATTGCTGTTGGAGCGATTGAAGTGCTTGAGTGTTGGAGATGCTAAGTTATGTTATTCTGTTTGCCTTCTGAGTGATTTCTTGTATACATGTAGGACAGGCTAGGACTCAAATCAGTGTGGGTTTTAGTTAGGTCAAAGGAGGTGAGGCTTACAGGTACCTTATTCCACTTCAGCCCTAATTCACCTTCTTGTTTTATTAGAAGGGGTAGTTGTAAATATCTCTAGGGGCGTGTTATAAAGCTGCATTAAGCTAGCATTAGCGTCTTAAGGTATTAGTATTTAGCGTCTTGTAGTATTAGTGTCTCAGAGGTGATGAAAGTACTGCCCTTAAAATACATGCAATATAAAGAGTAATATAAGCACTGTATCTGCTTACTACGAAAATATCAGGCAAAATACTAAAGCATCTTCCAGTTTCTAAAACTGAGAAAGCTAGTTATGCTGCCAGAATATTCTGAGAAAAGTAAAGTCATGGTGATAAGGCTTCACTGATTATCTGTTTCCATGTCCAAATTTCCACAGACTTGCTTTGGCCCTTTTCTTTCTCGCTGCCTTAAAATATCCTTCTCAGGCATATGAATTTAATATAATATTTTGCATGGTTTTTTTCAAGTGAGACCTTCAGTAGTTGTTCCTCATCACTCTCCTGCAGTTCACTTCAGTGTCCATTAAGCAGTATGGCCAGTGTTTTCCCCTCACCCATACCTGAGTGCATAGAGTGTATTTGTCTTGCGTGCAAGGAATATTCTGTGTGGGGACACAGTGGAATCCCATGGTTGTGGCTGTCAGGAGTGAGGTGTGCCCAGTGCAAACTTTGTATTGCCTCCACTTTAGTCTGTTAGGTGTATGACACTGACTACTTAGCCTTAATTTCTGGAGGGATTAGCATATACTTTCCATTTGTAAAGCCTGGTTTCCTCAGGCCCATGGACCCGAGTGATGTGGTTCCACTGGCTGCAGTGGAGTTACCCAGGAGGAGCTCCAACGTGGCCAGTGTAAAAGGCCATGCGGCAAAGCCTTTCAAGGCTTCAGTGCATGTCGTACAATGACATGTAATGAATTATTAGACTGATTCAAAATACTGGAAAAGGTGCTCTGCATGCAACATTCCTTTAGAAATGGAGGATTTCTGACTTTCCAGGAGTGAGAAATGGCAGTATCTGGGCTCACCAAAGTCCAAAGAACTTGTCTGGGATTCAGTGACAGTTTCTCTTTGTACTAGCTACCTTTCTGTCCTAACAAGGAAAAAGAGGAAGCAGCTTACCTGCCAGCTATTTTACACTGTCTGCTTGGAGCTGCTTTCTGGGGAATGTTAGGGTTTTTTCCTGCAGCAGGCGATTAGTGGGCATTGTGTAGATACTGCAGCCAAAGATCACTGGCCTAGAGCTGTGGGAGAGAAGGAAAGCACAAGTATTGTTGGCGAGTTCTGACATCATATGCGTGCATAGAAGGGAAATGGGAAACTGTCGCCTTTGATACAGGTGAAACTTCATAATGGTAGGTAATAGACGTTTTCAGATCCTGCAGGTAAACTATGTGGTGTTTAAAGACCAAGATACACAGTCATTTCTTCAAAATGGCAGGTCTTCAAGTGACTTAGGGCTGTTTGGTGAATGGGGTCACTGATCAATGTGCAGGAAGACTTAGATAAATAGTCTACTTATGCTGGTGGGATGTTGATATCACAGAAGGGTCAGTTGTGAGTTGCTTTACCTGTCAGGGGCTATATATTACTTTGTTAGGTGGGCTACTCATAACAGTTAATCCATGCTGAATGGAGAACAGCCCCATCTAAAAGGCTAATGCTTGATCTCTGTTATCCTCCTTTATGTTAAATTACTATTCCTCAGCCATGGTTGTCTACACTTGACATGGGACTCACTGGGTTGTCTCTGCCTCCACTTCCTTATCTAAGGATAAGGTTGATTCCATTTCCAAGAGGTTATGACTAATTGCTGCATAGTTTCTTTCAAAATGGTGCTTCTGAAGGAATCCCCATTTCTCGAAAATAGTGATTTTCTGTTTGGAATGAAATCTGTAAGACAGGAAGGTTAAAACTGTTTGTATAAGGCTGGATAGTAAGAAACTAACTAAACAATAGTAAATTCAAATTATCTTCAGCACAGAGTGACTTTTTTGGGTCATCAGAACTAGGCCATCTACCTACAACCAAAATTTTGTCTCTCGACTTTTGCTTATTGTCAGCTGATACCAGTGGATTCCAGACTTATATTTCTCAATTACTGTATATTCCTATGCAGTTCCACTCTAAAGGCTTATTCATTACTGCAGTCATAGTATTACTGAGCTTATTATTGTTGACATGGGGAACATTATAAGATCATGGGACACATTATAAGATTATAATGAAAAAGCATATAATCAAATTATAATTTATATCAAGAATAAATGGCACACTCCAAAAATTCTTCCTGGACTTCACCAATGGTTTGTTTGTCCCATAAAGAGATGGGTTTGCATAAGAGTTTGCTGGGGTGCAAACTGCACATGGACTTAGCAGTGGTATAAGCCCTACTTTTATATAGTCTGCAAACAGTAGAGTGACAAAAGAGATCAAGTCTGAATTAAAGTGGGTGATACTTCTCTGTTTTAGATAATATTTTCTGAAACTATTTTTAAGTTGGCTAAAATTCTTTTGTGATTAATATAAAATCATTACTTTGAGTCAGCATTCTTCTGTATGTTTGTAAAAAGGTAATTGATACTATTATAGTGTCTAATCTGAAGCCTTCAAATGGATTATTTGGTCTGCTTGTGGAATGGCCTGGGGGGAGCCTTATGTTATATAACTGTGGCAGGGGACCGTGTATGGTGTCCTACAGGATTCATTTTTTTGTGGCATGTTTGTGAGAAATTCCATTGTCATTTATGTTATGAAAACCTAACATTTGTATGATCAATTTAAATCATTGCTGCAGCCAAAAGCCGTTCCACTTTTCCCTCCGACATCCTGCAGTGATTTGCCCTACAGCAAAAAACTATGGTTAGCTATACTTTGGATTCTGTACAAACACAGGAAGAGTGAGGGTGAAAAGGGTCTGAGGATGGAAGGAAGGATACAAGGAAGAGTGGACCTGTCACTTCTGCCAGAAGTGTTGTCTTACTTACACTGGAAGTAATGTGGCATAAATTAATGCCTTAATACAGCAATGACAGCTAATGGAAATGTGGTGGCTTGCCAATGTCTGTACCTGCGGAGGGGTGTTAGCTTTACCATACAGGTTCAGGTTGATGATTCCTTTTGGTTGAGTCTATTTTGCCATTTATCATCAGAAAATCAGAGTAGGTGGATGAGATTTGAAAAAGTCAAGTGGCATTTTTAGTTTATAAAAAGAATTGGACACATATTTTGAACGGGGCTTGTTAAACCTCTCTAGGCAGCTGTGCTCCATTAGGCAGAATGCAAAATAAAGGTAAAATTTACCCAATCTCTGTGAAAGATATAAACTCTAGGGCTCTTTATCTTCTGATTCTTTATCTTAACAACCGTACTGCCCTTTTGCCCTGATTGAGGCTATACAAGCTATGTCTTGCTTATTCACATTTTGCTGTCTTTGTTCCTTTTAACAATAGCTTAACTGACTTTCGTTATGAAGTACGTCTGAAAAAATGTGTAATAGTAATTTTCTTTATTGTCCTAGCATTGATATGTTAATGCCTTCTGATAAAGAAAAGGACCCAGATGTTATTCCTGAAGATAGCAGTCTGCTGACCATTCGGTATGTCATTACGGTACACTCATAGTACCCTGATGAGGGGTGGGGTGGGAAACAAGCACAAAAGCATGGCTGGCTGCTT
>VZTV01014171.1:635-10922 GCA_013400875.1 Anhinga rufa
AAAAGTAAGGAAACTCGTGGGTTGAGACAAGAACAGTTTACTAATTAAAATAAAATAGTAATAGTAATAATGGTAATTATAATAAGAATGATTATGATAACAATAATAGTAATGATAATATAATAAAAAGCAAACAACGAGAGAGAGAAATGAAGCCTGAAAGAAAAAAAAACAAACCCAAAAACCCCAAAAGTGATACAACCGCTCACCTCCTGCCGACCAATGCTGACGGTCACCAAGCTGTGACTGCTGCTTCCCCCGGCCAACTCCCCCCAGTTAATATACTGGGCGTGACATCATATGATATGGAATATCCCTTTGGCCAGTTTGAATCATCTCTCTTGGCTGTGCCCCCTCTCCTCCTGGCTTCCCGTGCACCCGGCAGAGCATGAGAGGCTGGAAAAGTCCTTGACTAGTTCAGCACTACCTAGCTACGACTAAAACATCTCTGCATTATCACCACTGTTTCAGCACAAATCCAAAACACAGCCCCATACTAGCTACTACAAAGAAAATTAACTCTATCCTAGCTGAAACCAGGACACCAGGGCTTCATTCAATGGCTGGTGAACTTTGGCTTAGACTTTATTTCTGCTTTGTATGTTTGTGATATTTTAATATATACTTTGTGTACAGAAGGGATATCATTATATGTTTTTTGATGGTATTGTAGGAAAGCAGGAACTATACAGATAAATTATAGTTTCTCACCACTAGTAAAATTCTGAACTTCGTCTTATAAAAAAGAGACTTTGAAAATGTATAACTATACAAGTAATTAAAACAAGTAAATGCACCTAAGACTATAATTTTCTAATATTCAGGGCAAATCATGCTTATTACTGGTCACAAGAAGAAAATAATAACTTTTTAAAGGACTACCTTCAAGAATATATGTTTGATTTGGCTGTTGCTGTTGTTCTTTAGCCATTTTTGTTTTGCAAGTTTTTTTCCAGTCTTTAGTTTATATATTTGCATGTGCAAAGTCTTGTAGATATAGTTAATGGTTTTCACTAGGCAGTAAATAATCATTGAAAGTTCAATGGGAGAAAAGCTTTGATAATATTTCAATTTCATTTATTTTTGCTTTTGTTGGCTTGTCAACACTACTTTGCAGTTTTGCATGTGATGCACTTTTGTACCAAGAAGAAAGAGCCAAGTGTGAATGGTCTTTTTTGGTAAACTAGCTGAACATGTAGATTAAGAGGGTGAGGATACATCATCATAGTTAAAGTTTATGTAAAGTAACCCTCAAAAGAGCAGTCAGTTTCTTGGGTGTTTAGTTTTTGGATAAATATTTGAATGTGAGTATGCTTTGCTGAAATGTAATCAAATTTCTTACATGTTAAGATTTCTTCTGGGATTTTGAGAAAACTAATAGCTTATTCCAAGACCAAAGAATACAGTTCCCAAGCTTTTATGGGTTTCTTTAAGCTCCCCTATTATTATTATCACATGCTGAGAATGAAAGTAACAATCAGTCTCTTCTAAGCATTAGACTGCTGCATCTTTAGCAAAAACTCCAGGAACAGACTCTTCAGTACAGAAATAAACATGGCAAAATATTGGAATTGGCAGATGGAGAATTTACATGCGTCTCTGGAAGCAAATGGTATTGCAAAGAAATAAAATTATTTTTCTACATTGTTGTATGTGACAGGACCAGAAGCTTTGTGAAACCTTGGAAACAGTCCAGTATAAGCAAGATGAATACTATTATAACAGTAGTTATTTTAATAATAACAAATATAGTGTTTCTTGCACAAATAATACTTATAACAAATACATTTCTTTGTAAGAAACAGGGTCCACTTCACTTGTTATGGAGCTCTAAATTACAGGTATAAAAATTAAAACTGCATTTGAGTTATACAGATACTCACAAACTCAAGCGGCAATGTTATCCAAACATGGATCTGGTGTGCTCTGTAAGAGTACACTTAGCTATGTCTGTGTTAGCAATATAAGTGTGCAGAAGGGGTCATTTTTGGTGAGACTTTTATATTGGAGTCTCATCATACACTCTTAAGAATGCCATCATTGAAACTGTATATCATCTTGGGTGCCCCACTTGCAATGTGGATGGAAGTTTTACAGCAACATCTTCCTTCTGGTTTTGTGCAATGCCATTTAGTAATGCAAATGTATCCATTGTGTCTCTCATCCTCCTACGCAAAACACCTAGTGAGAGTTTTTGCAGTGTAAGTATGCATATACCAGCACCTTTCATAGTTCAGTGAAGTAAGCCGAAAGCTTCATTACTTTATATGCCAACACCATGGTGTAGAGTTGATCTAAGTCATTTGAACTCAGTGATAAATATGGTAGCATATGGTATCATACTCCTAAGCATATGGCAGATATGCTTTAGCAAGGGGTTGGACAAGGTGTCCTCCAGGGATCCCTTCCAACCTCAACCATACTGTGATTCTGTATCACGGGTCTAACCAATAATCTGGAAAAAAACAGATAATGAAAGTCCCCCAGAAAAGTGTCAAGCTTCAATTCAGATATGCAATTAGCTGTGCATCGTATAGCTATGAGGTGATGTCTTGTCAAAACAACCTCTTTGGGGAAGGGTCTTTCTTCATTTTGCAGCCAGAAAGATGAAGGACATACATTAAGTGATTTAACTAGGTGAGATTCATCTCACCCATCCTTAGATGTCTGCATCTTAGCAAGTTGTCCAGGCCACTTTACAACTAAACTAAAAATAAAAATTGCACTTCTAGAGCACATCACCTCATATTAATATAAACATCTAAACCAGTTCAGATGAATCCTGTTGTAGATATAGCTCTCTTCACTGCTTAAAAAATTTACATGGCAGTTTAGATCTACAATGTAGCCTCAAAAGTGAAGTGAGATGAGTCCTACCCAAATTTACAAAGTCCCTGTGGGACCCAAGAGAATCCTCACAGCTGAGGCATTTTCACAGTATTTCCTCCTCTGGAGCTTTTCCTGTTGAATTGCAAATTTTATGGGTACGTATTAAATTGAGGGAAAGCACTAAGACGGGTATTTATGGCTGATAATTTACTTAGCTTGTTCAAAACTTGTTTCAATTCATATGTAAAGGCTGTAAAAAGGCATGGTTCACTATTTTTCATTGCATTTACCAAAATATGGACATTACAGATCTTAAGTGAAGAATTTCACTACCATTCTGCAGAGGATCTCTGCCTTCTGCTTGTCAGGGCCCTGAAAGCACTTCAGTGTCCCTGCCTGTACCCACCAAGGTTCTCCCCCTTCCCCTGACCATGGCCCGGGACCCCATTGCAGCCCTGTCTCCAGCTCTCTATAGCCCCGCCCTGCCCGGCCATGGGCCCCACCAAGCCAGGCCCACCCACGCAGGCCGACAGCCTGGCCTGGGGCTTGGTCTGCCCCTGTCCTCAGGGACCACCCAGGGAGGTGCCAGGGTTGGGGCTGCCCCCATGCCCCGAGCTGCCCTGCTCCCTGGCTGGGACATGGGGTGGGCCCTGGCTGCCGTGGGAGCTACAGGCCCGCGTGGCACCATGACACTGCTCTTAAAGCTAGATTTCCTGTAGAACATCTGGAGACTCTTACCTATATAACAAAGTATCAACATGCCAGCTGAGGACTGATTTAAATCTGATCAAAGTGCCATAGCGGCACTAATCTGCTGTTTGGTTGACTGTCCTGGCATCGGTGTTGCCTTTTCCCTGTGTGGTGGTGACACCAGACTGCATGCCCCATCTGATTCTTGCAGAGGAACCTTAAAATGGTATACCTCCTATATAAACATCTTTTTTGATGTTATTTCTTTTTTGATGCAATTTGCAATCGACTTTTGTGTAGAAATTATTTCATGCTATTTAAGAAATGACTGGTTCATCAATAAACACTTGAAGCAGTGGCTGGCTTTATTAGAGTTAGGTGCCCAATTTGTCTGAATTTTCACGTATGTTTAAAGAGATACTCAATGGGATACGCATCTCTATTTTCTTTACAAATTAACAACTTCAAGATTTTTCCTTTGTAAAGGATTTCTCCCTAGTCCCAGTCCCCTTGATAACTGTTATACCATCACATTTTTCTTTATCTTGTGTCTAGGAACTTGATTCTGTTTCCCACACAAAAGTGTCTAGTGACATTTGAAATGGCTGATAGTATCACACTTGGCCTCCAGTTTCAGGTTCAGATGGGAACATATCCATCAAAGGTCCATCATTATATCTGCCAACCCAAAGCTGATGGCTCAGATGACCTACAATGCCCTAGATTACAGCAGCTGCCTAAAGAGACAACTAAATAAATTCAGACCACTGTTTCTTGTTATATCTTTTCTTCCTTTTTCTCTTTGATCCTGTTGAGACTCTTTACTGAAAGCACATTTTGAGATTTAAGAAAGACACTTAACTATACACCTTCACACATGAGCAAGATGTGTGAGTTCCATTATATACAATGGAACCATGGATCTTTGAAAGGAATTCAGCTGATCAGCTGCTAAAGATAATCTAGCCCTTGCCATTTGATGTCATTTACATGTTTTGGAATTGTCTGTGACATCTATTTGCTGTTTTTTCAACAATCACAAGTAATTGTAATAACAAGTAATACACAAGACCATTTCACTTTATTGCCAGATACAAAAATCAGAATAGCAAGGCACAATACTTTACTGAGATGATGATTATTTTCTTGTTCCTGCCCTCACCAGCCACGCCTGCTCTACTCTAACGAGGTGGATTCCTGCAGTTTCCATAGAGTTTTTTCAGACTTCAGATCACATCTTTTTTGTTCATATGCTTATTTCATATTGGGGTTTTACCTCCAGACGACAATATCAACAGCATCTAATGAACTTTGTTTAAATTTCTTTGTCATGGAGGAATTAAAGGAAAACATATTTATATTTATGCTTCAGTTTCTTCCCTGAGAAATTCTGAGTCTGCAACACTTTTTCTTCTTTTTGACACCTTATCAGTTGCCTTTATTTTACATTCTCTCATGTATAACTCTTTCTATAATAGTATACCATGCATAGTAATAGAGCATCCAATTGACTCTTCAACGCTTTGTGTAACTAGGGGAGAGGTAAGAAAGAAAGAGAATAAATGTAATACTTGGCAAACCCATTGGAGCAAAGCATAATCCATACACACAAAATGACTGCAGGCTCAAAGAAATTGTTGTTTGCTTTACAAACCTCCATCTTACGTAAGCTCTGTATTGTATCTGTCAGTCAGTTGCCTATCTTGCATACTGTAGTATCTACAGTGGCATTAGGCCCCTGTGTTTATAACTGAGTCTTACCTCAGGCATGTGTTTTAGGGAGAACTGAGTAACTAAGTGCTTTGAATCATGATGAGAATCCCACCATTGGTGTTTATTCCTCAGAATCGTATCTGTCTTTCTCTTGGAAAACACCCTAAAAACATTCTGCTAGTGATCGGTGTAAGAATATTAGTAGTTAGAAATTCTGAGCATGCTAGAATCTGTTTGTTATCACACAAAATATGTCAAAAAACATGAGGCAAAATCTTGTTACCCTCCAATACTGCCTGCTTAGTTCTGACTGAATTTGAAGGATTTCACCTATAGTCCCTGACCTGACAATCATACAGACAGGATCTTAGTTCAGTTAGCAGCTAAGCCTTCTAAACATGGCAGAGGAGAAACAGGGCATAATTAGGTAATAGCAGAACACAGTTACTCAAGCAGGCATGTTTATTTTTGTTGTTTTTTATTTAACAGACAAAATACTATTTTCAACAGTATGAAAGGCTACGCAGAAAAAAAGTTACCTGAAACTATGCAGAAAATTATTAATTTAGTAGCACCAAAAACCTTCAGTGAGCTAGTTTTATTTTTTGATAGTACCTGTCACTATGGTAGCCAAATGTCCATAACAGAAAGTAGCATGTATTAGATTAGATAATGGATCCTCACAAACTGTAGCTATACAGAAAAATGTAAAGGACTGCTTTACTATTAATCTGTTACCCTAGTAAGATAAATAGATACTTATTGGCTTTGTTAAAGGTAGAATGGATCTCAATTTGTAGAGTTTTGGTAAAAAAGACTCAGGGAACTCAGTTCCTTTGAAATGCAATGAAGAGCTTTTTCCCTATCCTGTACAGGGGGCTTCTAGATGTCTGCTTGAGTGCCCTATGTAAAACACTTTCCTCTTAATTGTGGCCTATATAAATGAAGAAGAAGCAAAACAGATGTCAAGATACTGATCAAGAAGGAAAAAAATATTCCTTCCACCTTTTGACAAAGTCATTTCTACCAGCAGCTAAAATCAACTTGACCCAACTGTTTCAACATCTGCAAACTATTTAATAAACAGGAGCTGAATCTCTTGACATTTACTTCTCAAAATATTTTTTAGTCTGCATTTGAATCACACTGTCAATTTCACATTTATTTTATAACTAACATGACTTTACAGCAATAATTATCTTAAAAACTACAAAGAAGTTTTCCTCCAGAAAGATGATTTTAAAGTCACACAAAACCTTTCTCTCTGTAATATCATCAATGTAGAAGAAATTCATGGTGCAGATAATGAAAAACTGTTGGTTTCTAGCCGAGCTCCAAATTCTCCCAGTAAAGATGCTTTTCAGAAGGCATTTTTTTCTGTGTTATGTGCAATAAATTGTCGCATCTGGAGAGCAGAAAAGGTTAAAAAGCTGCATGAATGAGTGTGGTTTGAAACCTGTCCCCATATTCTAAGCACCTAGTATATAACTGAAACTAGAGATTAAAGCAGTTATGACAAGTATGTGTTATAGACTCTAATAGAAAAGTGGCCTGATAAATTCCACTTTAAAATAAATATCCTAGATGAGCTGATAGTAGAAGATATAACTCCTTATGGGAAACCAAAGTGTGGGAATAAATTTGTTTTTTTAATGCCTGGATGAGCAGAAAAGGGAAAGAGCAGAAAGCTGCCAGGCAGTTTTGAGAAGAAAATGAGCAGGTTAACTACGATTAGTCTAGCTAATATATTCAAAGTACTTTTCCTTCTGTACAATGAGTTCTATAGGTTGCTGGAATATGACATTTCTACTTCTCCTCCCTTTTCAATTTATTGGGTGAAATAGACCTGCTGAGATAAAAGTAAAAGTAAAAAGGAATGCTTTTAGCTAATGGAAAAAAATGAGCAAATATTTAGCAGTAGAGAGAAATCAGTGTTCTCTTTAGGTCAGTATTTTTCTCTCATTATATCCCCACAGTAGAATAAGAAAAGAGGTATTTTGTTCCCAAATCCACCAGAATATGATGGGTGTTTCTGAGTCTCAGGTAAATAGCGTTGAAGGAAATATTTTATCACATACTTTTTAGAGCAGAGCTGATTTGCATTGTCCTAGATTAAAGTATAGGAATAGGGATTTCATGTCTGTGCATAGTACCCAGTATAGACATACCTACTTCATCTTTGTAAGCTATTTTCTGAGGGCTTTTGTAATTCAGGAAATGTGTACTCTGTTTTTATAAAAAAGGATAATGAATCCAAGCCATACTTCAGTAACATGAGAGAGAAGGGCATGAATGGAGGAGCTTCAACAATGGTAGAGTTTTTTGCTCAGCTTTTGAAATAAAAGCTATGTATCTATTTTTCTCAAGGGCAGCTCCTCAGGGAATAATGGTGGAATCTGGAAATTTTTTATGGGCTGAGACATGTCTGTAATAGTGTTCTATCTATATTAAACACAGGTCAGGGAAAACTTGAACTATGAAAGCAAAAAATATTTATTTCATTCTTTGCTATATTTTATCCTATACCTTGTTTTCTGATAGCTTTTTCCATTTCTTTCCAATCTGATTAATCCATTTTTCCTTCTTTCCTCCATTATCCTTTTTCCCAATGAGCATTTTTTTATGATGAATTAATAAGAAGACAAGAAGGTGGCTTGTCTGGAATTTCTGCTTTGAGAGGCAAGAACGCTTTTGAATTTCTGAGAGAGGACTCAAAAGCTTCCAGTAAAAAGGTAGATACAGAGTTCCAACAGCAGTGTCCCTGTTGTCCCTCAACACAGCATCACTAGGAAAACCTGAATCCTAAGTCTTTCTAAACAATAAGTCAAACCATTGTTTGATACTTTTCCAAAAGGACACAGTTTCCTTTTAGCCAACCTTTTTTAAAAGGATGTGTGCTTAAGTTTAATTTTAATTTCATACAGAAATCATCTGCTGTATGCTGCAGCACAATCTCTCCTCTTCTATCAAATGTTATGGGTGGTTTATTTAATCATATAATTAAAAATATTATTGGTGCTCACTTAGTTGTGTGTTTTTCCCGGTTCTGCTTAGTTCAATAGGATTAAAAAAAAAAAAATCCAACCAAAGAAGCATTAACTCAAGAAGCTTAGAAAGACAAAAAACAGTTGTGGTGGGTGTTCCTCTTAGTATTTAGCAAATGCCGTCATCTGCATAGGAATTCCTCCAGTGCTGTGGACTACAAAGAAAATGAGGGGGTAGCTAAATATGCAGAGAAGATAAAGAGCTCTGCTATACATATATTTTTCCTCTATTCAGTCTATTATCCCTGCTGAAAAAAGGAAATCAGGATGAGTTTAATACCAACTTATTTGTGCTGAAACCAGCCTATTTGTGCTGAAACTACCAAATGAGCAGCATCTGCATGTGCACAAATATGTACACATGTGCACATTTTGTGTGTAACTGAATAGGTAAGCGTGTGGCCTTGTAACCATTGTAAAGAAAGAGAAAGACATCAATTACATTATTATAGTCTTCATGCTGTTGGCAGTATGAACTGGGAGCCCACTCAACTCAGCAGAAGTCCAAGGGAAAGGATTGTATCACAATCCCCATAAAGGACATGAAGGGTACTTGCTGCTGCTGTGGGGCAAATTGTTATCACTATCCCTTCAGTGCTTGTAGAGATGATGGCACTAAAAGATTCTCTCTGATCTCAGTGTTTACTGCCAGTCTGCTCAGCATGTCTTACAGAGCATGTCCGTGATGTATATCACAGCAATAACCTGACCCCTTTGGGGGCAGTGACAGCTTTTCACCAATTTCACTGCAGACTGCAGTTCATGATATGTATAAAACCAAAAAAGAAAGAAGCAAATAGAGCCACAATGTGTTCAAATGCCTGAATACAACTGCCAATATAATATTTAAATGCTATTGAAATTTTTAGCAACCATCAATTTTGGAAGCATTTTATATTTTTTAGACTTCTAACACTAAGCAGACTCCTATAGCATGTTTCCGGTGTAGGTATGTGAAGTTACTTACAGAGCAGCATCAAACAGTTCAGAGGAAAACAAATGGTCTATGGAATTTACAGAGGGCAGTCTCTCTACCACCTCACTTCTTTGTAAGGTTTGGTCAAGTGTGTGCTGACTATCTAACCAGCACCTAGAAAGAGAGTAGGCATCTAAGATCCTTATGAGTACAGTGGTGAGTGTGGTAGCAGTACAAAATCATATTCTTCCTCTACCTGATCTATCACACAATCATAGGTCTAGATTCCTGGTTACCTATGCTAGGGAAGAGGATCTTAGCAACCCTGCCAGTGCTGAGACAATATGTTTAACCATTTTTGCACGTAAAATTAAAAAGTATACATTGGTGCAGGTGTTGAGTTGCCAGACATGAACTCTAAGAGTCATGAACCCACAAGTCAAAGGGCTGCTGCCTGTTTCTCTGACATTACCTTAAAATATTTAAAAATAAAATTCTAAGACTTGATTTTCAATTACATCATGTTAATTTCAATGAAAGTTCACTGCAGCCTCTGGAGGTCTACTTCCATGAGCTATCTGCTAAACTTTTCCCCTTGCTCATGGAATTTAGGAGCCTAAATTATTCTAAGGAACAGGATTTATGCCTTTTGCACTTACTAATGAAAGGTGATATTGCAGTAATGTAAATAGTTAGCACTTATGAAGGTATTACTTAAGAAACTACTTAGAGGTTAAGTAACTACTAAGTTTACTACTTAGATTAATTTGTGTCATGGTTTAGCCCCAGTCAACAACTAAGCACCACGCAGCCGCTTACTCACTCCCCTCACCCCTGTGGGATGGGGGAGAGAATTGGAAGGGCAAAAGTAAGAAAACTCGTGGGTTGAGATAAGAACAGTATAATAATTAAAATAAAACTCTCCTACTACTAACAATAATAATAATATAATGAAAAGGTAAAATAACGAGAGAGAGAGAGGTGGGAAACCTCAGGAGGAGGGAAAAAAAAAGAAAACAAAAACAACAAGTGATGCAACTGCTCACCACCTGCCGACCGATGCTGACGGTCACCAAGCTGCGATTGCTGCTTCCC
>VZTV01014184.1:0-20243 GCA_013400875.1 Anhinga rufa
TTAAAATAATTTTTCTGATGCATGAAAGCATAATCTAAATGGGGCTGTGTTTTCACATGAGGTTTTGTTACTTAATGTGTGATGTATTAAGCAATAAGGCTTGTAGCAATAGTCCAAAGTGTTTTAAGAGGCACTGAGAAGTTTGTTTAAGAGGTGGTAGCAAAAAAAAAATTTGTAAATTCTTTCTACAGAACAAACATCACTGTAAAACTATTTTTTTTTCACCTTTCAGATAACAGGTTTTAACTGCTGGCATTTTTGCTTTACATTGCATATAAGCTTTAGTGTATGTGAACACATAGGCACTATAAGGGTGGACTTTTTCAAGGGCTATTATTGTTTGAGCTTTTGCTTTATGGAGGGAGAGAAGATCAAGAGAGGGAGAAGGATTAATGGCATCAGGAGGTCAGCCTGTCAGGCTGCAAGAGAGCCTGGAGTTTCAGCAAGTGTAAAGACCATTCTCTCCATCAAGCGCTCCTCCAAAAGGTGGCTTGGGAGGTGGGAGATTGCAAGACTACCCATCCCCTGGCTGTCAAGACCTCAGGGAACTCACTGACTTTTTTTTCCCCTTGAAGCACCAACTATTTCCTAGGACCATGCATTATGGGAGAAAATTTCAAGCAGCTTACATGCATGGCGTAAGGAACATCTCATGAAAAAGATGTTTCTAATCTGTCTAGCCATGTTATATTTAAAATAGTTGGGAGCACATGGATTTTTCTTCCTAGGTCCTGTGAATAAAATTCACCAAAGTGAATGAAATACCTGAAAGTGGGTGCAGACTTATAGTACAATATAAATGTCATGAGTCCCATAAAGATACAAGAAATTTTACGGTGACATTTTAATAGAGGGAGGCCATAAAGTCCTCACATGGCTATTCCATTGTCCTGAAACAAAAGGTCTCAGAATAGTAAAACACACACCTACCCCCTTTACAGACTTAGTCTGAAAAAAAACATTACTAATAGTGAATAACGTCCACTTGTCTTAGCAGTCTTACTGACACCTTGAGCCCACAGGACACCCTGCTCTCACCAGCTCCCCTCTTTTTCTCTCCTCACTCCCCTGCATCAACTCATCCCTAAGGCCTTTGATGCTGCAGGTGAGTGATGTCATGCCTGGACTTTGGTCTCCATCTCCATTTTCATCATTAGCCAATCTCTCGGAAATTACATTTAATATCAAAATCAATGTGAAAAGTAGAGTTAGAAAATTTTTTGCATGTTGTCCTCCTGATGACAAGGTTTCTGACTTAACAGAATCACCCTGAAAATTTAACACCTTATCCTCTGTAGGAGCATCAGGGGATTTACCCCAGCAGAAGTCTAACTGGCAAGTATGCCATAATGGAGTCCTGAAGGATTACAGAAGTGATTTTATTATCTTGTGCAAATATTCAGTTGATACTTGCATAAATTTTTAAATTAAACTGCTATTGAGGTTTACAAATTAATCTGAATGTATTACTGTGGTCCTAAATGAAGGAGACAGAGAAGATAAGAAATACAAGCTGTCTTGTGCTGAAGATAAGTTTCTGAAATAAAACATGCAGTATCTCACCCCAGAGTGATAAAAAAGACAGCAAAACAGGCAGGAGAATGCTACAGCCCAAACATCTGCTCCTATTCAAATCTAGATTATGCAGGGTATCAGCACAAAAAAATCTATTAAAAAAAAAGAGAGGAGAAACCCATAAGAAACTCACAGTATGGGGAAATGGAGTCACAAACTGCCTGCAGTGTCTTAAAAAATATCTCTGTAGAAGCCTCTTCTTCTTTTCATATATTCCCTAATATCTGTTTTGCATGAGCTGATTAATACATACAATTTTAATTAAATATTAGAACTAAATACAAGTGTGGCTTTAAACCAATCAGGTAATTTACTTAATGATTAGTTGGTGTCATGGTAATACACGCACTACAAGTGTCTTAATACATATCTTCCCACCTGTGGCAAAAAAAAATCCGCATTTTATTTAATTTGTACATTTCTTTCCTGTTCCAGTAAAGATCTACTCTGCTTCCACCCTGAATATGCTCTTCCAGATAAAAATATGCTGTATTTATATTTGACTTTGTTACAGATTATGGATAGATATTTCAGTTCTCTCATCAGCTTTCAGAAGATCTTTACAAGGAATATAAACTCTTCGGGTTTTCTCCTGAGACCACATTGTCTACATTTAATTACAAATGTAATTTTACCTCATTATTGTGGAACTTGGGTTTTTGGAAACAGTTTTTCAGTTTTTATCCTCTTCCAGAGTATTTTCATCTGATTATAATTCACATATTTTCCACAACTCTGATCAACAGCATTTTGTTGGAGGTCAATAAAACCCAAAAATCTGTACAATGGAGCTAGTTATTTCCATGCAAACGTGAGCAACACCCCACCAGTTCACAACAGAAACAATAACATCAGTGCCTTTGTTAATCTCCTTTCCCAGTTTATTTGAGTAGCATTTCAGTTAATTTATAGACTTTTGCTTGGGGTGACAGATTTGTCCCTGTTAAGATTTGTGTGGGTGAGTGGCCATATGGGGGGATGATGTGGTATGTGCCGAATTTACTTTAGCATTGAGGGAAAGATCAGTTAAAAAAATATGTGGCTTGTACTAAGTGCTGGTAACAGCAGAAGACAGGACTATTTTTTACCTACTGTGAGTTCCACTGCTGTGTGCCAGCTTCTGGGAATTTCATCTCCTTAGTCTTGAATTTCCTTCTAGTTACTTGATTTCAGTGTCCCGGTGGAATATAATGGTGCCAGAAGCAATCTACTAAGTAGGTTGTGCCAGCCTGAAAGGCAACTTGAAACATCAGGGTTGAGGCTGGAGCCTGTATCCGTATGGACAGCCAGTCCCAGCCATGGGCCTGGGTACCCCAGGCAGCTGCCCTGCCCAGCAAAGCCTCCTCTGGACACGAGGTTTAATCCTAACAAGTGAATGACACCAACTTAATTTACTTTTTGGAAATCACAGACAGCAGAATGAGAGCTATATTTTGTGGTTAAAGCTGAGGCTATTTCAGGGCTGGGAGAGGCAGAGGACTTGCCTGGTTCAGATACCCTTGACATTATAATGCCTCCTGGTTTGGGCAGAAGAGCACACCACCATCTGCTACCCTCCTTAAAAGTTACAGGACCTGCTCACCAGATGTGTTGCCAGTGTATCCAGCAGCAATGTGGAGTCCACCCCAGGTCCCTGATTCAGGAGCAGGTGCTGCCACCAGCTGTAGCAGAGTCTCAGTGACATGGCAGGGAGAGCAAAGCTCTTCCTGATGGAGAAATGTATCTTCTCTGATCCATGCTGCAAGAGAGAACACAGTGAGAAATTATTTGTTTTTATATTCTGTAAGTTTCTACAACTGTAAGCTGATTAGAAGTTGTGAATATGTAAATTTTCTTCTAAAAGGAAGTAAGTAAAAGGCTATTTGTAGCCTTTTATTTGCAAGCTTTTCAAAAGTACGCAGCTTTACCTGTGTTAGCTGTCACACTACAATTCTCCAGGAAGTTTACAGGCATAAAGGATATATACATGAGTACAGGATCAGCCCCATATTCCATGTTTGCAGAAGCCTTTTAATGACAAGGGGTGTCAAGATCTTATGGAGAGAAGTGACTTACTAAAAAGGAGTAGAGCTTATTTTCTGTGTTTCACTAACTTGTAGCACTGACTGACTGGATGTCCTTAAAATTAAATCCAATGGAACTATTAGCCTGAACAAGGACCAGCTGTAGGATTCACATTTCTTAGAATCAAGACATGAATTTTTATGCTGTCGTATCTAATTAAACTATTTATAGACCTTCCTGATTAAGTGTAAAGTATGTATAGAGATAATAAATCTGTTCTGATACTTACCCCAAAGTTTAGTTTCAATCCAAAGTTTATTTAAAACAGAGTGCCAGGCAGTCTGTTCTCATGAGATTTCCACTACTACCACTGAATATTTCCAGTAGTTCTTGATCCTGTCCAGGAAATCCTGCAAGAATTTCTTCTCATGAGACTGAAGTGTCTCACATGTGTGTACAGTTCTTATTTTCTTTATACCTGGAAAAATTCTGAACTACAGCTTTGTTACAGAAGTCTTCTGACACTTCGAAAGAAAAGAGGAAATCTGAATGACATGGAACATGAAAACGTATTCTCTGGAGCCTGATAACTTATCCATAACATAGAATAATGTGCATTATATTTCTTCATGGTTAATAATTAGATAAATTTATGAACTCACTCCATCTTGTGAAAAATGTATTTCCTATTCATAGGTATGCCCTGAATGATTCAGATAAATAAAATCACACCATAGGGTTAGAATACAACTTTTTACATCAGTTTTGGTCATATAAGTCATGCAGTTCTGGTGGAGTTTGCTGCACTTTGAAGTATTTGAAAGCAGTATTATTAAGATGCAGAAGTACCTGTATGTAAACAATTTCTATGCTAAGCTCTGCTTATTGGTTAAGATAAAATAACATTTTCACATCTTTTGTAAATAGCTATGATATGAAGTGACCTTCCAGCACTATGTACCAGAAAGTATGGGGGGAAAAAACACAGTCATTTAACCAGCTGCAGTTATCTATACTATCTTGAAACAGACATATGTTGTTATCCTGTTTATGAATAAAGATTAGGTGAATGACCACTTGATGTGCATTGTTTCAGCCTTTCATAATGAGCAGGCTAATTTTTAGTGCAAATAATGATTTTTTCTTTTTAATATTTTAACAGTAGATAAGAAAATACAATAAAAAACCTCACTCTGTTAGAATGTTGTGGCACGTTTTAATTCAAGAGCTGTATAGCCCACATGTTCAGGCAACAGCAACACATTAATAAATCCCATTAATTCCCTTCCCCCTGAGGTCTTTGCTGACTGACTGACAAAGTCCTGCTTTTATTAGTTATGACAGATCAGGCTTTGGTTTTCATCTCTCTTGGGAAACTTCATATTGTTATTTTAAGGTGAATTGCTCAGTTCAAGTAACAAAACTGCCTTAAGCTCTCAAGACAGTTAATGAAGCGCAACTTTTTTAGTCCAACAGTTTTGCACTTTCTCTGACAGTAGGAATATATTGATTATGAAGAAAGCAGAAGAGAGCAGATCAGATGGGCAAGGATCCTCCTGGGGCTTCAGTCCAAAAGGCCTGGAACAGACGTGTGAATGTACTGCTTCCCTGGGCTCCAAAAACATGCACCTCAGAAAGATGAGTGAATCACTTTGCCTTTCCCCTTCTCTTTTAATTTGTGTAATTTTTATTATTTTAATATCATTCCTCTGCAAATGCACTACAGTGCAGATTGGTGCAGCTGGGAAGTCCCAGAGCTTGTGATGTTTCTGCCCTGGCTTCACCTCCCCCTCCTGCTGTATCTATTGGCTCAGCCAAAGAGCTGAGCCAGAATATGGAGTTGGAGAATAAAAAATCAACCTTATCTAATTGTGGCTTTCTGAAAACCCATCTCTCCAAATAAAGAAGTATATCCAAAAACTTGGTGTTGCATCCTGAAATCCAAAAACTGGGCATTACAAAAAGCTGCTCTGGGACAGCTCATTTGTTTATTACATGCTAAGGAGAAAGAGACAGTAATGAGATTGCCTCAGAGCCATATAGGCTTGTGTAATGGCATACCTCCTCTACATTTTGTGTCCTCCACTTAACTTTCTGTCTACTGTTGGATTATTTCTGCACAATGAGCAAGGACACTACTGGACTTCCCACAATGACAACCGCAACTTGTACAGTTAAATTGGAAAGCAATAAAATGCATGGGTAACTCAGATTGCTGTCTCTGTTATACGTGACAAGGGGCAGATGCCAAGAGTGAATCAAAGTTGGAAATTTCTGTTCTTTTCTTCTTTAAGACCTGATGAGTTTCAGTCCTCAGTAGCACTGAATAGTTGAAATAATTTTATGTCCTAGGAAACTTCCATTACTTTTCTCTTCTGCCTCACTACTGCTTTACTTCATTCTTGTAATATTTAATGTAGTAGATTAATAGTTTTTTCTTATTAATGCAATAAATAATTAAATGACTGATCCTGTAGAAGACCTTGCCACACCCTGATGTTAGCATTCCACAGTTAAAAAAAAAATGGACTGTGCACACGTCCTTTCACAGCTGGGCCATTTTTATGGCATTGAAGGTACATTTCTCACTATGGGATCACTTCATAGGGTCTTTTAATGAACTTTATCATTGGCTTTTTAAGTCTCCACAGTTTACATAAACCTATTCCCCACTAACTTCCATTATTTTCATATGCTCAAAAATTGTAATAGGTTAGAAGTGTATGGTTTTCTTTTAAAGAAAAAATGCTGCTTTATATCTGAAGTACCACAAATCTCTGAAAGTTTAATAATTTTGGGTTTAAAGATCAATTTTATTGCTAAGATAAGCCTTAATTTTCTGCAGTTCTCTGAAGCAACAATTCTACTTTTTCAAAACATATACATAATGCTTTCTAACTTCTTGATCTTCAGGAACTGAGATTATTTTAATATTATATAGAGACATTCACCATAGAAAGTAGTGTTACAGTTTATTTATGGGGCAACAGAAATGAGAATAACAACCAGTCTAAGAACAGCCATTTGAAATACACTGTAGGAGCATGACATTGCTCTGTTTCACTGGTGAGTGGTGATAGATTCCCTTCCACTGAGTCTTTAATGACTCATATATGCCTGAATTATTTCAGAAGTTCACTAAAATGTTAATTATATTTTAAAAAAGCTCTAGCTGCCTCCTGAATTTTAAAGGTCTTTCAAAGTGATAGTTAACAATCACATCTTCTTGGGGAGATACAATCAAAGCCAGAAATAATAAAAATGCTGCCCAGGCTCTGTGAATCCTCAAAATTACTCACTCATGTTGAAAAATATTTCTAAACATGAAAATCCACTATTAGGAAGCTCTTGGCAAAATCACAAAAAATTTATGCCAGAGCTAAACCAAATTGGTATCTGTCCTGTGCTGACATGCTCCCATCAGTCATCTTTGCCAGCCTATTGTAGGACTACTCTAGGACATGCTATCAACAGTGTCACAAAGCTTACACAAAAGTGTCTAATTTTTTTGAACTGTGCAAGAAAAAGGAGTTCCCTTAGAAGCATACACTGTCTGAAGGTATAAAGTAATGTCCAGCCAAGTGGGCCAGGTATAGGTAGTCAGGGTGTTTTCCTGCTATAGCCTGTTCAGTTCAGCATTCATGACTAGCTCCCCTCACTAGTTATCAGGGCTATTAAAGTTCAGGACTGAGCTTTCACTCTGTAAATACAGTCTGCAAGAGGCAAGAGCTACAACCTTTGTTGTTTTCCTCAAGCATTCCTGAAGCACAGCCACAGCACCTATTCTATCCTTCATCCTCTCAGCAGAGGGAATATGCAAAGTGGCACCACATGGCTGTGTACCAGTGGCATGCTCAGAAACTGAATCATCTGGTCTTCTGAGCTATTCCCCTCTGACTAGCCCCACATTATGGAAAAACATTAGCTGTCATCCCTATGCTGTTACAAGTACCTAATCTTATCTTAGATTGATATTTTATGTCATATTTAACATGGGGGTTGCCCCATTTAAAAGAAGAAGACACCCAAAGAAATTCATAGAGGGCAAAGAATTAGCAATTGGGAATGGAAAGGTAATATGTCGCGTCAGGGCTTGTTGTAGAGCTCAGATTGTGGTATGTCTGAGAGCAGAAAAATCCCGTTCTTGCATGACTGAGGAAAATGTAATCAGCAGCAGCAGTGGAAAAAATCTTGCCTAATTACATATTTACACAATAGAGAGAAATGGCATTGGAGTTGTTCCAGGTTTTTGGTTACATAATACATGTTTAACAAAACTGTCTAATTATAACTGCACATATTTACTTAAGAGATAGAAAAGGCTTCAAAGGAGATTTTCCAACCTCCAGGAAAGACTTCTTTTTTTTTTCAAAACAAGTTTTTTCGTTTACTACTACCAAACAATCTGTGACCTTACAGTTTATAAATATATAAACTGAATATTATTTAATACTTAATTTTATATAATAATGTTCTTGAGTATATGGTTTCATCCAACAATATCCTGGAGCTCAAGGTTAAGGGTGACATTCCTTCTAGAACAAACAAAAATAGACCACAAAAACAAACACTAGTGCCTCAAAAGTTTCCTCTCTCACAGGGTAACTCAGCAGAATGCAGTTTTGCCTCCTGAAGCATCAAAATACCTGCATCACATACAGAGATATGATGTCTTCTTGACCAACAGAGGTTGTTGTAACGGGGTCTTCAAAATAAAAACAAAAACCAAACATAAGCTGTTAACACTAGAACAGAGATAAATAGGAAAGGTACAGTCTGATTAAAAAAAAAAAAAAAAAAAAAACCCGAACATTAACAAACCAACAACCAAAACTTGTGATTTTTAAGCTTCTCTCCCAAGTATGGACAAAAAGGCAAAATCCTGAAATGTACTGACTTCCCAACAGATTTTGTTTTGGAAACAGTGAAATAACCTTAGAGGACAGGTTGGTGGAACATTTTGTTTGTCTTGAAGCTAAATATAATCTTCCCCTCCGTCCATCCAGTGGGCTTCCTAACTTCCCTGGGCACCCCGCTGCATGGTGCAAAGGCCCAGTGGCCTCTCGCTGCAGCCCAGATTTCCGCTCCCTTTCTGCCCCTGCCACAGCACACGAGCAAGCTGCTGGCCTCCCACCCCTTCCTCCTGAACAGGCTGCAGTGCCTTGGGACCTCATCCCGCATTGTCGCTTCTCCACCTGCTCCTTCTCCCTGGTGACACCTCCTGGGCTCAGCCAGCAGGATGCAGAATCCTGTGCATCCTCCTTGGTGCTGGAATGATGGGAAAACTACACCCCAGCTTTGAGGACAGGATGCCTCCAGCCCAGGAGGAGAGTGGGATACCAATGTCAGTTAAGAGAGAGGTTGCCTCACCACCTGAGGAGTCAGAAGGTACAGGGGCTCCAAGGAGAACCAGGCATCCCGCCCTTTGGCCAGCTTTACCTGCCTGATTCCTACTGTAAAATTCACAAGGACCAACGAATCTCCCCAGAACATCTCATTTCCATGGAACCTGCATTTTCTGATGTGAGAACTGCTCTATCAATGATTTTTCCTTTTTTTCAACCATGTCTAACTCTGAGGTGAATTTAATGAGGGTTTGTAGCAGCATCATGTCCTCAGCACATCACAGAGAGAAAACTGCACCACTGGCTCATAAGATGCAATGCAAAATGTCTCAGCACAGGAGGGCTTTAGAAGCTCAGAGAACAAGTGCCTCTAATGCTTGTACCTTCTCTCATGACAAGCCCCCAGCTGACCAGCAACTTCATTTTGTTAGTACAAAAGACACTCTGTAGTCACCAGGACTTAACACAAGTGGCAGAGCTAGATGTTAAATCAAAATTCTTCTCCCCTGTGCTGGTTTTGGCTGGGGTAGAGTTAATTTTCTTCATAGTAGCTAGTATGGGGCTATGTTTTGGATTTGTGCTGGAAACAGTATTGATAACACATGGATTTCCTCGTTATTGCTGAACAGGGCTTACACAGAGTCAAGGCCTTTTCTGCTTCTCACCCCACCCCACCAGCGAGTGAACAAGGAGTTGGAGGGGACACAGCTGGGGCAGCTGACCCCAAATGACCCAAGGGATATTTCAAATCATACAATGTCATGCTGAGCAATATAAAGCTGGGGGAAGAAGAAGAAGGAAGAGGGGGATGATTAGAGTAATGGCATTTTGTCTTCTCAAGTAACTGTTACATGTGATGGAGCTCTGCTTTCCTGGAGATGGCTTAACACCTGCCTGCCCATGGGAAGGAGTGAATGAATTCCTTACTTTGCTTTGCTTGCATGTGTGGCTTTTGCTTTACCTATTGAACTTTCTTTATCTCAACCCATGAGTTTTCTTACTTTTACTTTTCCAATTCTCTCCCCCATCCCACCAGGGGGGAGCAAGCAAGCAGCTGTGTGGGGCTTAGTTGCTAGCTGGGATTAAACTATAACATCCCCGAATGTGTACAATAAAGTCATGTCTTCAAAGACAGTAATAATGATAGCAGTCCTCACCATAGACTAGAAATACCAAGAAATACCAATATCCAAGACAGAAGAAAACTCCCTTTTGCAGAAGCCATTAGCAAGTCCAGTTCTGTTTCAATAGATGTACCTCCCTCCCACTTATCTTTACTTTTTGTGCTCCTTTAAATATGTTAAATATCCAAACACATTATCAGGCAAAGAAGGATATTACATGAATGCCAATTTTTAATCTGTGACAAATACATTATGTATAGTAGCTTCCTTTAATATTTCATAATCATATTCATTTAGTAATTGATCTGAGTCTAATTTGTAATGCTCATTACTCATATGAATTGAAAATGTTTTTCATCTCACACTATAGTTCCAGCACAGTCAAAGACCAGAGCTGCAACTGCATCATTGTGTTAATCAGGAGCTGCAGCCTGGAACGCAGCACAGGTGCAGGGGGAGAAACATGTCCCTTCCCTGGGAACACTTAAGGACAGAAATTGCTTCTACTGAGTGGCGCTCCAACATATGCTGAGTGCATGTCAGCAAAGTGAAGGGCATGTCTCGTGCTATCTGTTCAATTGCACTGTCACTGCCAGCTCAAGCATGTCTTTCACTGTGTTGACATGCATGAAAAATTGCAGAAAAAGTTCTGGCTGCTAATACTTTCTTCCTGCATCCCAGCTTTCAGTGGCAGTAAAATACAGTTAAGCCTGATGTAAAGGTTACCCATGAATACCTGTTAAATATGCATCATTTTTGCTGCGTACATGCGGATGATCTGTCATGGAATAACCCTGCTTATATTTTATTAGAGTCCTGCCAGTTATGGCTTTCATATCCAATCTATTGTAATACTATTTAAGAAGTCAAAGATTTTTTTTCTTATATTGCAATAGTATGACGTCAACAAAGTATTAGCATCTGTGAGGGTCTGTGGGCTGAACTGTAGTCGATTATAGTAGTTTTTTCTTGCTGCAATATGTTTCTGTATCACAAAATATGCCATAGTGTTTGGACACAGCAATTGAATTATCCAGGGGTTAACAGACAGGCAAATCCAAGGAAACCAGCAATTAGTCATATAACAAGCAGATATTGGTGGAGCTATTTTAATTTGTAGAAACTATGAAAAAAAAATGTTGAAAACATATTTTAACAGCTGTGGAGTCATGCTGTTATAGGAGAAGTGTGGAACTTTCCAATCCTCAGGATGTGTCTTACAATATACATTACTCAAAGAGTAACAGGTCACAATAAGCATGAACGAAAACCCAAGGTGAGGTGACACTGTAAGTCTTAGATTAAGATTCCTGCCATAGCAGACAGACAGACAGACAGGTTCACAGACTCTGCCAGACACATCTTGCTGCACCTCTGTTAGGTATAGATGGGACTGCCTCGCTTCCTCAGCATCCATTACAACTCTGAAATACCTCAGATCTCATCTAGAGCTACTTGAGGTGAAACCTCCCCCAGAAATAATAGGTTTTGCTTTAACAAACTACATATGAAACTATGCAAACTTTTTTATTATTATTATATTCTTATTTGTATCTGTTACCGGGATCCCTTTTTCTCCGAATTTAGTCTGTTAAATTTATTTTTTCAACTGCAAGTTCTTTGGAGCAGGAATTGCTTCTCCACATGTGAAGGTAAAACACCTGAGGCGTTGAGTCCCAGAGTTTTGAGGGAGGCTTATTGCATCATCAATACAAACATTTTCAAGCATAGAAACCCATCTGTCCTGCAACATTTAAAACCAAGTTCTTCGGTTCTCTCCACTCTTCAGTGAGGAAAAACTCTGCTGGGAAATGAAAAGGAAAGAAAGGTTCATTGAAGCAGCAAAACTCTGGTCTACCTATTCTTCCTCCTGTTCTGAGTCAGGGCCAAAGTCCTTCCAAGCAAACTTTAATTACCCACACATGTACAGTATATGCATGAAAACAAAATAATTATCAGAATGGAATAATATGCATGGATTTTTCCAGCACCAGAAATTAGCAATCAGGATCAACAGTGCTTGGTCCAAGCAGTACTGGCAATACTTGCATCTTTTAAGACCCTGAGTCATGTTCCTACCCAGGAATTTCCTTTTTCTGTGTTGATCTCTTGCTTTAATTTGGTCCTAGTAACCCTGTGTGGCAACTGTATTCTTTACATACAAAACACCAAGAAAATTCTTGCTGTACTTTAGATTGTCTGACAGTGTAATCAGCACTCACCTGAGCTAGGAGTGTGACCAGATCACAACTCCTCTGTCATCAGCCCTGATCTGGACACCTCTGTTAGATCCCCCAAAACACCTGGGATAGATCTGAAAATGGGGCCAGGTATTTGCTGGGATTTAAGTGCCGAAGATGATAATGATGTTTCATGGGATTTCCCAAATGTCCTGGCTCTAAAAGTCTATTGCCAGTCCGTCTCTTTTGTTTAAGCACATTCCTGACCTGGGTTGTGTGTTTGGATTGCTAATGTAAAACTTAGAAAGAGAACAACCTCCAATGCTGAATATGCATGGATGAATCCTATGTTTTCTGTGTGCAGTGCATAGTACTTCCAGATGGCTTTGACACATACTTAATGTTTACTATGTTTTCTAAAATAATTTGTGTTTAACAAATTATTACTGTGTCTAAAAAAAGAGAGGAAACAAACAAACACAAAGCCAAAATGTTCCAAAAAGCTAAGTAATTGTTTGTAATTGCTATTCAGGGATATTTGTTTTCACCTGTGGTAAAATATTTTTGTTGTGTGCTCTCCAATAAGTATTTCAGAAAGCAGCACCCAGAGCAATGTGTTCCTACTCAATATTTGAACTCCTAGCAAAAAGAGAATAGGCAGTAGGAAGTCCTTAAAAATAGAGGAGGCAAACAAGGCTCACCAGCCTACCAGAATGCATGCACTCAAACCAGTTTGCTAAATCTGATCATTTCCCAGTAAGACTCTATTTATTTTTGAGACCTGCCTGTTGATATATAGTAAAAGATCTCCAAAGCACCTAAATGCACATTATCTGTTCATGCCTAGCTACTAGGGTATCTTGTTGACTTCAGAGAGAGGCAGTAGCTACCAGCCCTGAGTGGCAGAAGGTCTCAGTTTTTATCATTCCTGCATAAAGTACCATGCCTTCATATTGTGGTTGCTCCATTGAAGGTAAACTTGTAGGATATGGCGTGAATATTCAATTAAATTATGTAGGAGCTTGAACTTCATTGCAATGCAGTAGGACTTATGTTCTTGCTGCTTCTCACCCAATTAGTCAGGCATTTGTCCAAGTCCCGTGAATTTCAATAAAAGTTAGGCATGGAAGTCTTTTTGCAGGGCTGGATCTGAAGTCTTGCAGCATGTAAAAATCTATGTTTAAGTGTCTAAGTCACCCAAACAGAAACTATATTTAAGACTTAAAGACTCTTAGTCCTTCCACTCTTGATCTCCAAATGTTGTGATAGCCTACATAGCTACTGAAAGTGTGCTGGAAAAGAGTGGGCAAAACAATTTGCTTTGTGTAGTGGTTTAATCCCAGCTAGCAACTAAGCCCCACACAGCTGCTTGCTCGCTCCCCCCTGGTGGGATGGGGGAGAGAATTGGAAAAGTAAAAGTAAGAAAACTCATGGGTTGAGATAAAGAAAGTTCAATAGGTAAAGCAAAAGCCACACATGCAAGCAAAGCAAAGTAAGGAATTCATTCACTCCTTCCCATCTCCAGGAAAGCAGAGCTCCATCACATGTAACAGTTACTTGAGAAGACAAAATGCCATTACTCTAAACATCCCCTTCTTCCTTCTTCTTCTTCCCCCAGCTTTATATTGCTCAGCATGACATTGTATGATTTGAAATATCCCTTGGGTCATTTGGGGTCAGCTGCCCCAGCTGTGTCCCCTCCAACTCCTTGTTCACTCACTGGTGGGGTGGGGTGAGAAGCAGAAAAGGCCTTGACTCTGTGTAAGCCCTGTTCAGCAATAACGAGGAAATCCATGTGTTATCAATACTGTTTCCAGCACAAATCCAAAACATAGCCCCATACTAGCTACTATGAAGAAAATTAACTCTACCCCAGCCAAAACCAGCACACTTTGAAATGTAACACGAAGTAAAATTCAGCTTGTTTCAGGCTCATGAAAACAGTCTTTACTTAATCATTGAGATTTAATTCACATTTCATTTCCACCTCTCAAACTGCACTTGACGTTTGAGGTTATGTTCCTGTTTTCACCTATAAAAGCAAAAAGTATTCACAAGGCTGACATTTGCAGCTTTTCCCATTAGACTTCCAGGATCTTAGTAAATACTGAAGTGTCTCAAGGACCAAATCAGTACACCTCACTTTTGTGAGTTGTAAGAGCTAGTTTTGTAGGTTGCCTGGGGATACCTCTCCCATGACTTCTGAACTCAAGGGTAGCCTATCCAATGTCTTTGGTACATAATTCTGAGTATTTGAAGAAAGACAGTGTCAGATTTTCTTGAATTATAAAGCAACTATCACCAGATTCAAGGCTCTAGAAAGAAATCCTTTGGAAAGGATCATAGTGAAGTATAGATGAATATAGGCAACAAATAAGGGATGTAGCCTGGAATAATGGGCTGTGTCAGAAGATCCCTTTGGAAAGCTCACAGTCAGCACAGGTTAGAGAAGCCTTCAGAAACTTATCAAACAGCATTTCACACAATCAGGAGGCAAAGGAAGCTATAGGAGGTGATTTAAAGCTGGTCCCTCTGAGCTGTGCTATGCACTCAAGACCTGCCAATCTCAGCCTCTGCGCTTAGCTGAGGTCATTAATTATTTGGTCTTAATTTCACCTCCACAGATGAATGTTTTAATAAGTTCCAACACTGAGAATATATTTGTTTACATTTCTCCTTGTAGCAAATATTTTACTGCTGTTAATTCTCTGTATAGGTGGAAAATATTGCATTATTTTGATTTCACAAGCTGCATTTTCTTTCCTGCTAGATAGCTCTCAAGGACTGTGCAAACACAGTAGCAAAAGCTGAAACATTTTTGCTCCCCAGTATGAGACTGGCAGACTACACAATGAGCAGCTCCTCATAACTGTAGTGCAAAAGCCAAATTTTCCAAGCTTCGCAGTCATCCTGGATATATCCACTGCATTAAAAAAAATCAGAAGGTGAAAGAAAATTAAGGTGAAAAAAGAAGGTGAAAGGCAGCCAGTTTTTTAATAGAATCAGAAGCAAAATTCTCTATTTCTTAAGAATTTTCAATGAATTAAATATAAGTGGAAGGATCAGTGTTAGAGCAGTTTTCCCATTGTTATGGTTTCAGCTGGGATAGAGTTAATTTTCTTCACTGTAGCTGGTGTAGTTCTGTGTTTTGGACTTAGTATGAGAATAATACTGATAACACACTGATGTTTTAGTTGTTGCTAGCTAGTGCTAAACTAGTCAAGGACTTTTCCAGCCTCTCATGCTCTGCCGGGTGCACAAGAAGCCGGGAAGGGTGGGGGCACAGCCAAGAGAACGGATTCAAACTGGCCAAAGGGATATTCCGTATCATATGACGTCATGCCCAGTGTATTAACTGGGGGGAGTTGGCCGGGAGAAAGGGCAATCGTGGCTCGGGAACTGGCAGCGTCGGTTAGCGGGTGGTGAGCGGTTGTATCACTTTGGGTCTTGTTTTTTTTTTGGTTTGGTTCTTTTTATCCTTCCTCCTTTCAGGCTTTGTTTCTCTTCCTCGTTGTTTGTTTTTTATTATTATTATATTATCATTACTATTATCGTTATGATAATCATTGTTATTATAATTACCATTATTGCTATTACTATTCTATTTTTAATTAGTAAACTGTTCTTGTCTCAACCCACAAGTTGACTTACTTTTGCTCTTCCAATTCTCTCTCCCATCCCACAGGGGTGGGGGGAGTGAGCGAGCGGCTGCGTGGTGCTTAGTTCTTGATTAGGGCTAAACCACGACACCCATTTGTTCATTTCTCACCTAGGGGTTTAGATCCCTGCAAGTCCAAAAAACAGTACAATACAGTGCACATTAAAATTAAGGTGTACTGAAAAGGTCTTTCATTTTGAGCCATTATTTACACTAAACCAAAGTAAAACAAATAGGGTAATTAGCATTTCCCACGTGTCGGTTATTCCATATACCTCCCATCACATGAGGATTTCCTTCACGTTACTCTTTTTCTGCCTCTTAATAGCTTGTAAATTAGCAAGGTCTTTCAGTGTGAAAATTGTACTGTTTGCTTAAATTCCATATTTCCCCAGTATTTTGGTGAATAAGTCATTGCCTGAAAAAAAACAGCTCTGCTTAAGTACATCTTGAAAATTAAGCTTGTGCTATAGTGTTCTACCAAATCAAGATCTGCATTTGACCCATGTCTCTGCCCTAAAGCCATTGAGAAGTAAGCACTCACATCACTTGAGTTTTTTCAAATATGTTACATCAGAAGTCTGATTTACTATCTCTCAAAGCATTTTGCTTGACATTTTTATCTTTTCTCAGTTTCTCTAATTTTTCCTGTGTAATGGAACCAAAAGCTCATGATTTATTCCATGTACTGACTCATCTGTGCTATGAAAGCTACACTATTTCTTCCCATGTTCTACCTATGTTCCAGAACATTTGTTTTGTATTTAGGAGGGGGGCGGGGGTGGTGGTGGTGTTATCATTTCCAGGTGTTCTCTGCTGGTTTCAGGGTATGCATCTTTAATTTTTGATGGTATTTGTTTCCTCCTCGGTATTTTACACAAATGTATGTCGTATTGTTGCATTGCACTATTCTGACATCTTTAAGACTCTTTACAGTTTAACGTTCTTCTGTCTATTTGCTGATACTCTTGATGTAACTGGCAAATTTGATCAAAGTCACATGTAATCACTCTTTTAAAATAATCACAAGAGCTTAAATACTAAGGGCCATAATACTATTCCCTGCATTAACCTCAACTCTCTGTCTGTCAAGGAGTTTCTAATCTATTATGCGATACTGGATGCTTTGATTCCATCATAAATCAATAATGTAGCACTATGGCACATGCATTATGGAAGTTCATATATAAGGAAACACCCTTTAATTTTCTCTTTTAACTATATCTATCAGAGGAGGTTATATTTATTTGTCATGCAATAAAAGCATATTTTTTGCTATTTCAGAATCATAGTCCTATTACAACTAGTCATATGGGACCTATTTCAGACCTTACCAAAATCAGTACACTAGCTGACTAAACGGGATAGACATTAGTATCGTATTGGTGTTTTTTCATATGCTCAGACCCTCATGATCTAAATCTTGGATGTGTCCATACAGAATACTATATGGAAATACCTAGGCAAGCTTCTTCAAGCCAGCCCAACAACCAAAAGTAGGTACATTAGCACATTAGTTCTTGAAATCAGATAACTCATCCAAAAAGCAGTAAATATAAGGGCACAGTCATAAAATCATAGAATCGTAAAATGGTTTGGGTTGAAAGGGACCTTCAGAGATCATCTAGTCCAACCCTTCTGCCATAGGCAGGGACATGTTGCACTAGGTCAAGTTGCTCAAAGCCCCTGCCTGACTTTTAACACTTCCAGGGATGGGGCATCCACAGCTTCTCTGGGCAACCTGTTCCAGTGCCTCACCACCACCCCCATTGTAAAAAATTTTTTCTGTATATCCAGTCTAAATCTACACTCTTTCAGTTTAAAACCAGTGCCCTTTGCTCTGTCACTACAGGCCCTGGTAAAAAGTCTCTCTCCAAACCCTCTTTATATACTGCAAGTCCGTAATAAGGTCTCCCTGGAGCCTAGTCTTCTCCAGGCTGAAGAACCCCAACTCTCTCAACCTTCCCTCACAGGAGAGGTGTTCCAACCCTTTCATCACTTTTTGGTCCTCCTCTGGATACGCTTAAACAGGTACATGTCTTTCCTGTACTGGGGACCCCAGAGCTGGACACAGAACTCCAGATGGGGTCTCACCAGAGCAGAGCAGAGAGGCAGAATCACCTCCTTCAACCTGCTGGCCACACTTATTTTGATGCAGCCTAGGATATACTTGCCTTTACAGGCTGCAAGCACGTTGCCACCTCATGTTCAATTTTACATTCACCAGTATGATCAAGTCCTTTGCAGGGCTGCTTTCAATCAAATCGTCACCCAGTTTGTACTGACAGTGGGGAATGCCCTGACCCAGGTGTGGGACCTTGCACTTGGCGTTTTTGTATGCAGTCATGCATTCATTTCTGTAAGAACTCTGTTCATTACCTTTGACAAGTATCGGTGACCGTGTTATACTTTGCACTGAGAGACACTAGAAGCACTCCTACAATCAGGTGCTCCATTTCATCTGAGAAGTGGTAATGTCACAGCTAGGTGTGAAATGTCTGTGGCTTTCACACATGTAGCTCCCATCTAGCCCCATGTAAGATCTTTCTTGGACATAGTTCTGCCCAAAGTTACTCCGCACACTAGAGCACCACTGGGATACTTGACAAGATCCCTTTTTTCTTTCCTGAAGAGGTGTGCAGAAATACCTGTAATATTTAGTATGATTAAAGTGAAGCCCTCCATTTATTAGGTTGATTAAGGGATAGTTAGTAAGGGTTAAGCCAAGCATATGGGGCTGAAGAGGAAGGTAGAGAGTATGTGCAGTGGACCATTTTCCACAGATAAAACCAAAAAAAAATACGTAGTTCTTCCTCTTTCATTTTAATTTCAGTGATTATTTGGGTTACGGAGTTGCAAAGCAAGGACTTGGAGTGACAGCCTGGTTGGGGTACATCTTACTAACATTCCCTTCTGCAAATCACTTACAGCTACAAGATCTCAAGGCATTTGTCCCACCATTTCTATCTATGAACATTTGTATTGTATCACTTAAACCACCCCAGTTACAGGTCAGCAGCCTTCACGAGCAAAGAAAACCAAAAGAGATTATTCTGGTTCTTTGGGGCTGTGATTTCTGCCTGCTTTTAGATGACAGATGATATTCATCTTTTACATTCAGGGCATCTATTGGGTGATAGAGAGACTTCACTCAGTTTTGAGCTTGAGAGGGCCTGCAAAATGATTTGTCCAGTTCTTCAAACACTTATATCAATACTAACTGTAGTAAACTATTTTTTGACTCATCAGTTTTCTTCACTTGCTTATCAGTTTTTCAGGATTGTATTTTGGAGGGTATTAGATGGACAAGGGCCATTTTCTATCTCTGTGGAAGATCACAGTAGTCCATTTTTGAAGAAATTATTTGGAATTTGGTGAAGCAGTTGTCTCCTAACTTGCCATTGCAGACAAGAAAATAATCTGCATTTCCTTTGACATTTTGGGGTTGGTATGTGGCTCACCAAGGTATCCTTTCATTAAAAAGTGGGTCTTAGAAATGTGCAGTGAGAAAGCTATCAGTCTGCATGAGTATGTCAAATATGGTTTAAGCAATAAATCCTTTATCCATGGTGGCAGGCCATGGTGTGTGAGAAGTGCCATAATCTACAGGCAGACATTTCAGAGATTATAGAGTAGGTCTCTCCTACTGTGCAATTTTTCTATATGCCCAGCCTCAGGGAAATATTTGTAAATTATCTAGGAATCTTTCCGGGGACAAGATGAGAGACTTCCATGTAGCAGGTGCCCAAGGCTACATAAGGTGGCATCACCTCATACTTTTCTACTTACATTTTTTCCCTTCATACACCAACACTAAAGGAGAGATATGAGGAAGGAATCTCCTTAAGAAGNNNTAAGAAGCTGGAGAAAGGGCTTGGTTGATTCAAGGCCTAGTTCAGCCTTTCAAATACAGGAATTAAATTCTAATAGGAAGATGATTCTAACAGAAGAAAAAGCTGAATTGCACTTCTTGAGTTACCCTGAGAACAATTCCCAGGTGGGCTAGACTAACAAAGCTACAAATTAGTAAAATCATATCCCTTGTAATCTTTTCCCCTGTGTGCCAAGAAAATTAATTTTGTCCTGTCATCCAGCTGTCTCTCAGATACATATGCTCTATTTTTATGCAATTACACAAAGCTTTGGTTACAACTTGTTGTTTTATATTTTAATTGGATAAGTAAATTGAAGGACTGTTCTCTGATGGACTGTAAAAATATGGGTAAGCATAAAAGAAACAACTGGAATAAATGAGAGATATATCTTGGGTATCGGAAAGGCAATTTTGAGCTAAGAAGAGTAATAAGGAATAGAATTTGGCCAAAGATAAATAATTACTGGTGTCATGGTTTTGGCC
>VZTV01014189.1:0-23445 GCA_013400875.1 Anhinga rufa
CGTGTCCCTTCCCTCCTGCAGAGGAGCAGAGCCCTGCAGTTGGAGGATCTCCACCAACTAGAGACCTAATCTTAGGGACGCCCTTTCCTTTATTCCCAGGATCCTGCTTGTGATCCTTCTTTTTACTGGCAAAAATCCAGGCCAGCGGTAAAATTTCCTTGTGCTGCATAAAGCTAGGTCTGATGAATTCAGACAGCAGTATGCCTGTATCTCTTGCCTTCCCAGCTCAGTTACAGCTTCTACAGTGACAGTAACAGTGACCAAGCAGACTGTTTAATGCATTAAAAACTGTATATGGTATAATATACCTGACTGATACATTCTCTATTCATTGATGCTGTCAGGATGTGGGTCAACTTCTTTACCAGTCCTGCCCCATTATTATACACCATTTTGTTCTGGGTTTCTCTCCTTCAAGTGAAGGCTCAGTGTCTACCTCTGTGTTTATAACGCCTTCCACAGTGGGACCTTGGCTTTTAGGTAGTGGAATCTGATTTAATTCATCCCATTTAGCTAGTGCATTATGTAGTCAGAGGGATAGAAGTCTGTCTCAGCAATATTACTTACTTAGGTCTTAATGATTTCCAGTTGAACTAACAACAGTTTTGGCTCCCTGGTTGAGTTCTCTTTTATTACAGAAGCTATTAAATAAGAGACTCCTCAGATTATGACAATTAATTTTGATAGCAAGATGTCACCAACTTGACACTTAAAATAGCCTGGAACAGCCCTACAGAGTTAGAGGCAGGAGGTCCTTTCTCAGCCTCTAGTCCAATTCCCTGGTTACAGAGCACACTCATGGATCCATTTATTCCCACATCTGAGAGTGTTTTTGAGTCTCCTCTTCAACAAAGGAACTTGTTGGTCTTTGGAGGGGCCTAGACATTTCCTGTAATTATTCACAGTGCTCACTCAGAGCATGGGAACGTGCCCATGGTGGTTTCTGCTGCCTGGTGGTCACTGCTGCAGCCCCTTGTTTCAGAAATTAAGACATTTTAATCAATAAAGGTTATCCTCCAATGCTAGAAATATTTAACCTGTATTTAACTTAATCAGGGTTCACTCTAAAGTTAATTCAGGCTTTTGGCTGCTTGTATATACTAGCATACAGCAGAGGTTTCTGGGAAGTCTGGCCAGCCAGTTCAGCAGAACTGTACAGACACAGCAGAGGAACGCCTTACACTTGATGTAATCACTGCAGTTGGTGTCAGCGGTGGGAACTCAACTGAGATCATCTTTATCTGGGTCACTCAAAAGTCATTTCTTTCCCAACTTGGTGCTTGTCTGTAGACCTCTTTATTCACTTTTCAGTACCTTGTTTGAGCACCTTCCTCATATGGATGAAGCGACTAACACCATGTGCAGACTAACAGCTGTCGCATGGAGCTTCTCCCCCACCACTTGCACCCCTTGCCTAAGGGGATTTCTCCTGAAATGGATCCTGAAAAGGCAGCATTTGTCTTCCTGAAGACTGGGCAGCAGTCTCCAAGTCCTTTTGTCTCTGCTGGAAGCACAGCAATATAAGAGCCACCATCTCTGGTGGGGCTGAAGTGTATAGGTGACTCTCATCTCACTTAAATAACTGTTAGATACTTTACTTATAATACAATGTTCTTTGGTTGCAGCCTGCAGCTCTTAGCCAGATTTTTTGTTTCAGCTCAGCAAAAGCTGAGCCATACCATTTGCCTCAAAGATACTGCAGCCATGACAGCAAAGGGAGCTCTGTCCCTGCCCTCAGGGTTTGGGGAGTATGAAATACAAACTCCAGCCTTTATTTTCTTCTCTTTTTCTAGGGTCAGATCTGTACAAGCCACATGAGATAATGAACCAGTTCTCTCCCATCTGTGAGGAAGATATTATAAGGGTAATTACCAAAGCTGCTAAGTAACTTTTCCAGATCTGCCAACTTTGTAAATACCTTTTTTGCATGTTCTAGAGCATGGTGCCTATGGCATTGGCTGCTGCCACTCACATTATATCTACTAATAGTTAGTAGCAATCAGTATTAATCAGTAATTGATATCAGCATTAATCATTATCCTAATAATTGCAGGGTAATCTATCTCAAGGGCATGTTTGTGGAAAAAACAGGTATGCATGCTAAGAAAGCCAGCCTGATACTCTGATGATCAGGTCTCACAAAGTGTTTGTGTAAAGCTTTGAACAGTCTGGCTTTGTCCACCACTTGTCTGGCCACTGCTGAACTTCAAATGGTAGGAAAGCTGTGTTTGGCCAGGCCTAAATGAAGTAAATCTGGTTTCTCTGGCCCTGTGGAAAAAATGCTCAGAAGCAGACTTGCTGGCCCGCTGTGTTAACGGGAAGTATGTAAGTGTTGCCTTTTTTTCACTTGGCCACTGCATTTGGCCCAAAGTAAAAGTACCCATTTAACAGACTTGATAGTAGACTCCAGAAAAACAGGTTCGTTTGAGACATGAATAAAAATGTTTTTTAAATTTTAATAAAAATGTTTTTTAAATTTTAACCTAAAAGCAGTGGACTCACACCATTGGGATCCTACTTAAGCCTGGGTTGTTTCAGTATGTTCAAGCTGTTCAAGCAGCATTTTACAGCAGGCTTTTCTTGTTTGGGGAATTAAAGGCCATCTGGAAGCCTTCTCCTTCACAGGATCTGCACTGCTGAAACCTGATTTTTCTGGCGTCGTTAGATCTCAAATTCTAATGAGTGCTACATGATTTAAAAGTGGTATTTCTGACTGCATAGATGGAAGTAAGCAGAGATAATAACTAACAATGGTCAAGATTTAGTTATGTTTCTTCTCCCTTTTGTTTTACAGGGCTATCTTGACAGCAAAGGTATGAACTAGTTTCCTCAAAGCATGCATGACAAATGTCTCTGGCAGGAAAACTTTCTTAACAGTACTAGTGTCTCAAGAGGAGATCAACAGATATAATAACAGGAGGATGCAGGAGGCTTTGCAAAATGCATGTACTGGAATCAGGAGGGTCTGAAGAGAATAGTGGCAGAGCAGGCTGGGCTGCATTTGGGTAACCCACAGAAAAGTCAGGGGCTTTGCTGAAGTAACCAATCAGATTGCGATCATATTCAGATGTATGAATTGATCCAATTGATTGAAAGGTCTTTCCATAAGGTTTTTCAGAGGTCTACACATGGGGATCCTGAAATGTAAGTTTTGGGATAAGTTAGCAGCTCACCCACTCACTGGATGAGTTCTGGATGAAGGTTCTGCTTGGCTCTAACAGGTTATGTGAAAGACCTCCCAGAACAGGTGTTATCAATCATGAAAACGGAATCTGTGCTTCAGCAGTTAACCCAGCGTGTGGGAAACTGCCAAAGGAGACTCAGTGGGCCTGAGCTCAGGTGTTGGGACAACTAAGAATTCAAGGCTTTATAAACACTGAAATTGTGTGATATAATTTATGAATGACCTCAGAAATGATGAGAATAAAGGGTGTCGCAAGCAGGTGGTTGTGTGTTTCTGAAAGGCTTCAGCTGCTTTCAGAAACATCCAGTGCAGCCTCACTGCATGGGTTTTGAGTTTCCTCATTCCCATTTCCTTCACCCTCAGCTGGCAGAACATGGCGTGCTGGAAAGGGGAGCCCTGCGGAGGGGAGGAGGGAGCTTGTCTTTTGATGGGAGATTGCTCTGCACAAGTTACTTTCCTGGTGAGGCATTTTTTTGCAAGAGTACATTCTGGCAAAGTGGTTGTATGACAGCCACAGTGGAGAGTAAAACACACTTTATTAGAAAATCTGAGGACTGATGCAGATCTTCCTTTGATATGGATAAATTAGGAGCAACTTTTCAGACATCTATGCCAGTATGTGAATACAGCTGGTGCCCTTATGAGGAGAAATAGGCTTTCTTGTATTTTTGCCTTGCTGTTTCTTCAGGCAACTTCAAGAACAATGATCCACCCCACGTATTTCCAGAGAAGTGTGAAGACACTGTGGAGCTAAAGGTAGTGCTTTGGTTTCATTGTTTTCACCTTATATGCTTTATCAATAGAAATGCTTATACCTTGCAGTCAAAATCACGTCAAGAGTCAGTAGCTAGAGATAGAAAAATTCAGATAAAAGTAGGACTGGTGGTAGACTTATCATCATTGGCAATTTTTGAACTCAGCCTGGCTGAATTTTTAAATATTATGCTGGCAGTCAAACAAGAAAAAATGTGTTGTCTGTGCTGTAGAGATGGTCAAATCAAACTGCATTAGTTGTTTATGGCTTCATCATTTGTGAATGCGCATTTTAATGAGAGGAGCCAGTTTAAGACAAATCAGAGGAATAAGGCAAAATCCTTGGACAGCTGGAAAAGAAATATGATGGAAAAACTTATATATCTGTGGCTTTTCTGTGACACTTCTTTATGATTTTGTTTATTACTTTTGGTATAGTTTGGCCTACCAAAGTTCATCTGTCTCTGGGACTTTCAAGATGAGCATTTTCACTATAAGTAAACTGACTGACAAAAAAGTGCATGTAAAACTGGGTTTCCTATAAATAACATGTTTTGTATAATTGACAAATGGTCTTTTCAGACCAAATCTTGTTAGGCCAATAGAAATTTGGAATATATTTTGGATATGTGTTTTTGGTTTTCCAAATTTTGGGGCACCTGAAGCTGGAAAATTTCCCTTGTTTCTTCCAAATGCAAATTAAGTTAAATCATCAAACTGTTCTTTTACTCTTCAGTCATTCACAAAGCTAATTAATTTGGTAGGACCAGTAAATGCAACTTTCTTCCATTACAAAGACTGTAATTCTCTAGTCATCCCTTTAAAGTCAGTTGGGCTTCACTAAGGCTGTTGAATGAAGAGCTTGGCTTTTCATTGCCACAACAGGTAGGATTAAAATTCTGTCCTTTTCTCCGTAAAGATGGTTGCATCTTGCTGCTACTGGTGGTTGATTTTCAGGCTCTCTTACAGGATGACTGCTTGTATGAGTTGGTGTCATTCAGAATGAACCATACGACCAAGATGGCCCTTCATGAACTACAGCATAAGAACATACTGCTGGTAAAAGAAATCATGCACTGCTTCCCCATGACCACCACACTGGTGAGTGCAGCAGGAATGATTGTGAGAGCTTTGCTAGGGCTCTGTGTCACCAAATGAGCAATGTCTGTGGCCTGACTTCCTGTGCATAGAGTGCCAGTGGGGGATGGCTGTGTGTTCATATCTGGAGAGGAGATAACAGAGGGCAGATGTGATGTAGCTGTAGGAGGGTTTTAGCTTTTGAGGGTCTAGATATGAGTCAGTGAAGAAAACCAGAGAGAAACATCTGACATGAGTATGGTGTGAATTCTGATATGAATCTTATGCCTTTAATAATGCCATGTGTTGTCACCACTATTATCTTGCATTCCTGAAACCCAACTTGTTTCAGGTGGAAGAAAGTTTGGTTTGGAGGTAGCTTTGTGACTATGTTTAGATAGTCCACTATGCTCTGGGAGATCATCAGGAGGGCTAAGAAATAGAAACACTTTCTTCGTAGCAAAATGATGAGATCAGAGTTTTCTAGAGTATCTTACAATAGATTTACAAAATGAGAGTCACTGGGGCCATGACCTCTCAAATTCCAGGCATGGGTCACTGTGGAGGATGGGAAGGGGTGGTGGAAGCCCTGGAGTGGGTGTTGTGGAGCAGACACGTCTCTGAGGAGGTCCCACAGTGCATGGGGCAGGCAGGGAGATGTACCTCTGGCAGGGCTCCTTCCACCTGGGGCAGAGGCAACTGAAGCAAGGAGGGGAGGGCACCAAGGGGGCTCAGAGCACAAGCTGTGAGGGTGGGAATGGCCACAGCATGGGCAAGGATCACACAGAGGATTTGGGGTAAGTATCCTGAGAGAAGAGTAGAACTGAGGCAGGACCCAAAGCTGAGCAGTCGGAGAAGGGAAGCAGACTAGCAGAGATGCAAAAGGGAGTCCTGGAGAACTGTGGAAGTCTCCAAGGGACCTTGCAGGGTGGAGGGGTCTGTCCTGGCCAGGGTTACTCTGGGCTCGGAAGAAGTTAGATGTTTTTCTGGCTGGTGCCCTCTGATGCTGCTAGATCACGTTAGTCACCTTAAGCATTTTTTAGAAATATTTCTTGTCCTTTGCCAACATTGTAGATCTTTACCGCCTGGTGAAGGAAATGCTCTGGCATCTCACTACAGTATATCTAAGAGAGCCCATGGGTAGGATTTTCTTCTTTGGTAGTCTTACTGCTGACGTCACTGAGATCACCCTTCTTTACATCTCAGCAAGTTGTAGAGTGGCCCCTAGTGATCCCTGCTAGTCTGATTTATCTTGGAATCAGCTCTGAGCTCAAATTCAGAGTTTTCAGGAGCTTATGTTTTCACCTAGACTTGTCTGACATTCCCCTGGTACAGTGACTTTTCCAGTTATAACAATATAGATATGGCTTTATGGGACTCACTACTACTGACTTAATCTCTCATTCAGTGGTTATCAGTATAAAAACTGAGTCTTTTTGTGTAGACAGCATTCCCATGCCTTGGGTGGGTACAGCTGTTTTTTCTTGATGAAACCCATTGACTCCTCATCTTCTGAGTCCCCATCCCAGGGGCCTGCCAGGCCAAGGTTGAAAAATCAGTTATCTTACCATGGAGAGGTCTTTTTGCAGATGAGGTAGGCATTACTGGATAATTCTGCTCTTATTCATTCCCACATTAATCAGGAGGAATTCTTCTGAATTCAGAAGAAGTTCTGCATATTTATACCAGTGTGGTGGAGGAAAGAGTAATTTCTCCGTACAATGATTTTCTTTGACATATTACCTGGTGTCTGGGTTTGTCATGTCTTGAGCTGGGATCCTGGACAATTTATAAAAGGAGCCTTCTAGGTGGATAGAGGAACAAGACTGTTATCTTTGCAGTCTTCCTGCTGTTGAGTACTTCCTCGAGTAGGGAAACAGCCATGTAGCTGTAACTGTTTGCATGAAGTGTTTTGTGGTAATGGCTGTTGGCTACTCTGCCGTTTGTGCATTTCAAGAAGCTGAACAGCAGTGGAGAGAGCAGCCAGCTTCCACTGAGATATTGTAAAGAGTTTTACAAAGCATTTAGCCACAGCAGGGAGTGAAGGAGCTGCACAGGAGTAAAGAATTAATGAAGGGGGCTGTTTGTCAGGCAATGGACTGTAAACTGTGAGTCAGAGACCTCATCCCAGTTTGTGTCTTTTGCAAGGTGGTGCCCTCATCAAGCACTGCTACAGTGTAGGGTTGTGATGGCTGTACTACTGTTTACAGCATCTGGGGAGGGTGTTGTTTTGAAATTCCATCAGGTGAGGGTGAAATATCATCCCCACTATGTCACACTAAATGCATTCTCCTGAATGCAGACAAGTTAATTCTGTGCTGACTTGGGTGTGTTCCCCCAGCTTGCAGAACTTCAGGCTCTGCCCATTACTCACTCAGAGCTAGCACAGGAACTTCTGCATGTCACACATGTACACAAAGTAGGCAAACAACCTAGATCCGGGGCAAAACACAGCATCTTGCTATTCACTTCTGGCAGATGGGAAACTGCTGTGAGGGGCACATAGGGAGGTAGAGCTCAGGTTCATTTGTGATAATTTGCTAGCAAGCATTTGCCCTTTGACTCCTCTCCCTAATTTTCTCATGTATCCCTTTTGCAGGTCTCCAAGCCTCTTGATGGCAACCCAAAGTCCCTAAGAGAAGTTGCTGCAAGTCCTGGCATGGATGATGTTAAACTTCTCACTTGTCTGGAGCAGGTTGCTTCTGCCATGGCATACCTTCACTCCAGGAGGATCATACACTGCAGCCTACAGTGCAGTTACATTTACATTAGCTCAGGCCACAGTTGCCCGGAGGTATTTGTTCATTCTTCTTATTCAGTCTTGTTTCAGATTATACACTAACCCTAACTGGACCACTGCTGCCTGTAACCACAATCCACTTCCACCCAGGTAGACCCCCTGTACAAAGAGAGCCCTTGGCAAAGAAGCAGGAAAGTACACACAGATGGACATTAAGGAGCACAGTGCTACAGTCATAGACGGTTTGTCATGTGTTGAAGGATGCATTTTTAGTTATGTTAGGGCAGGGAGGTTTGCAGAAACTTTAGTCCTTTTTTATTTAATAAGGTGGTAATGCAATCACCCCAGACAGAGATTCAATGTATGCCAAGGTAGTTTTCTGGGGAAGAGGTGTCTAACTGTTTTCTGGAGGTGCTCAGCTCTGTCCTGTGAGGAAGGCTGAATAAAAAGCTTATATTGACTATATTAACTTCTGAAAGGTTAGCTTAGATGAGTGTCAAGACAGGTCAACCCATTATTACTCATCTTTGAACCGGGAAGCAGTGATGCTGGTCACTGCTGACAGAACACAGATAAACTGTCCAGCAAGTCCTGCAGTGTTATAACTACTGAATTCTTACTGCTTTTGCTGAAGAGTGGATAAATGCTGTGGATTTAAATTTGCCCTCTTTCCCTCGTCTTCTGAAAGGTGGTGGCAAAAGTTGGTCGCTGGGGAAGAGCAGTCTATCTGCCACATCCAGGGACAGATGACAACCTCTTTGAGCCTTACGTTCGCAAAGTTATGCCAGCTGATGCAGCCAAGTGGTAAGTGCATTGTTATGTTTTACTTCCCCTCTCTTTTCTGCCCATTTTCCCACCACAAACCCTACCTTATCCATCCACAGCTTTAGCCACCATCTTGTTTCACAATATCCACATGCTTTTTACAGCTCCTATGAAAAAGATGAAAAATGTTGAGGGTTTTATCTTAAAGTTGTGTTTTCCCTTAAGGTTGTGTTTTCTATGTTCTACCTCATATCTGTTCAAGCAGCAGAACATGGTTGTTTCTTTGTCTCAGAGAAAATGTCTTACAGCTTTTTATCCAGCAGAAAACTTGGACATTCTGGCAAAAATTGAATTATCTCAAAACTCTGAACATGGAAAAAATGCTGCTGTGCCTTGTGCCCCCTTTCTCTGCAATAGCTTAGATATACGTCCTGTGATCCACCATTGTCACCCCGCTTCTCTTCTCTTACTTAGACACTTGGCCATAGCCACTAATGCAAAGTGTGAACTCAAGTCTCTGGATCCACAGTGAAAAGCATGGACCACTCTGCTTTGCCTTGCCCACTAGCTCTATAGTATACAGAAACGTGTTAAACCAATAACCTGTTCATTTCTTCAATAGGGCTGCCCCAGAATTGAGAAGTGATGGGCTCTATTCCCGAGCATCAGATGTCTTTAGTTTTGGCATTATGATATGGGAAGCTTTAACGGCACAGTTAACAAAACTGCACATGTACAAGCCACTGAAACCTTTCAACTCGCTAAACAGCAAGGAGGTATGGATAGTAAGGGTGTTTTGGGGGGAAACTCAGTATCAGCTTCTCAATAACTCTGACATTGCTAGAGATGGGAAGACCCATTTTCCAGTTTTTCTCTTTCATGTGTGGAAAGAAACCCACACCACAAGCGTGGCTGTTGCCATTTATCAGGGGGTCATTATTTTCTCCTTAATTCAGTCAATATTTGGACTGAGAAATATTCCACTATGTTCTGAGTGTAGCACTTGCAATGCTGGTCATGGGACTCTTTTCTTAGATAGAAAAGCGCATTTTACCCATAACCTGTTCTTCTCTTCATCTACATTTTCCCATATGAAAGCTGTGTTCAGGCTTCATGGAAATCTCTCTCCTTCCCTGCTTATGCATCTACCCTGGTCCTGAGGGCAGGAGACCTGTTTGATGGTGCTGTGCTGTCTGTCTCCCCATCACTTTCTCAGCATCCTGGTCCCATCTTCCACCACAGTGACTTCTGAACCTGCAGACTGGGTGTGATAGCTGAGTACCTGATCTCAATGCTATTAGGCTCCTGCAGCTTTTTTGGAGATTGTTCTTTCCCTCTGCCGAGGGGATATCAGTTTTTCACCTTCAGTAATAAAAGGCTGCAGTGTAAGCTTAAACACATTGCTAAAGAACTTACACAACAGCCATACAAAACCTCTTTTCAAGGAAGTATTTATTCCTACTAACTTCAATTATCATGTAAAAATGACTGTTTGTTATGCAATTATTATGCAATTCAGTGCAAGCTTGACCATTTTTATTGCTAGCAAGTTTGTTGTGGGGCAAAGTTGCACATACAGAAAGCTAATGAGACATTGTTTTTGTTGTCTGGATAAATAAAAACAGGTTCTAAAATTCACAGAATTAGGAAGTATTCCTGGTGATTTTGGCTTTCCAAACCTCACCAGACTGATTGCGTGCATGAAAGCCTGTTGGAATCACAACCCCACCAGGAGACCTGCATTTCCTGCCATATTAGAGGTTATCAAACAGGAAATACAAGCAGTCAGGTAATAATATTAACTTGCACTCCTTTTTTTTGCACAGCTTTGTAACTGGACATTCAGTCCCACTGGTGAGTGATTAGTAATATCTGTAGAGGTTGCTCTTAACCCAGGAAAGTCTCGCAGCCTTTAGCTTACAGCCTCAATCAAGGCCAACACTGATTTTTTTTAATTTATTTTTTTTCCTGGAATATTTGTCTTGCTAAAGAACTAATTTGTGTGGGAGGAGCAGGTGGGGAGGAAAGAGGAGACAATTTTATGTAAGTGACCTTTTGTGTTTTGGCTGGCACTTCTGGGGGAGATAGAACTGTCTTAGGTATGGCTGTGTTAGAACAGTTAGACAAATTCTTTGGTGTCAAATCAAGACCCAAGAGTCTTCTGCACCACACACTAAGACCCAAGAGTCTTCTGCACCACACACTATGTCTGAGGAAGATAAATGAGCCACCACAGAGCCATATATTGCTGTGGTGATTGCTTGCAGTAGGAGAGCAGGCTCACGGTCCCTCAGGCTTTGCTATGCTGTCTCAAAAAGACTCAGTGTTATGGCAGGAGATCAGCAGGCAGGGAGCCTGGCTTGTGCAGACCTCCGCGTAGGTCTTGGTGGAGTGGACCCGGCGTGGTGGGAGGTCTGTGTCTCCCTGTGTGCACATCCCTAGTGCAATCTGCCTCTTCATAAACTTTGGAAAAACACTCGGAAGCTTCTCACATTATCTGCTCAAAGTTTGTTACAAATTCCCCGTCGGAGGAGGAAGAGCGGAAGGAGAGTTGTACAGGTACCAACAATAAAATAATGGAGTTAATACTCCACTGTCAAATAAGTTGTCCTGGAAAGGCTCCATTTGCTGCATTTGCCTTTAAGGCACAAAAACTTGCTGTCTGCTTCCTAGGAAATTTATATTGTTTCCTGTTAGCCTGTGTAAAAATAGTGTAAAGCAGCAGAAAAATGGGTGCCAGCCTCTTCCGCTTGCTAGCTCAGAGAGTCACTACAGAACACAGAGCTCCAAAGAAACCACTTCCCTCCATAGGACAAATCCCAGCCTCAGCAGCATCATGGGGAAGTCAGCCATTGATTTCAACAAGAAAGAGATCTGCTGTCTATGCAGATATGCCACAAGTGTCTCCATTAAAAGTTTTTAAAGTGCTAAAACATGGTAAATTTCGGCATGTATTTTCTAAGGCATGGTCATGAAACACAGTCCTGCAGAGTTGTCTGCTTCAAGAAGTCTTTAACCTAATGGACAGCAATTAAGATTTTTGCTTGTCTCTATCTGTGCTTTTCATGGAAAATTCTTCCTAAAATCTGAGTACAGGGTACGGAAAGCAGACATAGAGACTTGTCTACAGCAGAACACCTCTGACCTTAAAACAGAAGCCCTGAACTAAAAGACAGTGTGTGAGGCTGCTGCAGTGAGATTAGCGCAGCTCCACATTACCCACCACGCGCTGTGTGTGACACCCACAGTCAGCCTGGCAGCTTGCTGCTGCTGGAACAACACTGGGGCAGCATCCCACGGCTTTCCAAACCAAGGGGAAATCATGTGGTGCTTCATGCTAAGAGCAGGTAGATGATTGTTTCTGATACTGAATGCTCCTGAATAATGACAGGAGCCAGCCATAAGTCCAGCTGAATGGGTTGGCACTTGGCGTAATCACACCCCAGCAGCAGGATGTGGGTAAGTGTCACTTTTTCTCTCCTCTCTCCAAAGGGATTTGGAGCCTGCCAGGCTTGCACCAGTGCCCTCATGTGTTGACATGCAGGACTACGACTCTGTTTACTCTGGGAGCAAAGCCCCAGAGGAGGACTCCTTCAGCCATATTTACAACATGGTTCTAGAGTTGGACCCTGATCTCCCACAGGCTGCTGGCAATGTGTTGGACCCTGGTGATACCTGCCAAATCCAGCTGTTAGAAGGGAATGATCTGTATTTCTCCAAGCAAGACAAATGGGGAGACATGATTTGTGAGTTTGAGGCAAAAAGAGGAATAGATAGGACCCCAACCACTTTGAAGGAGACTGGATGGTATGGCGATACTGGTATTAACTGGCATTATCAATAACAAAGATGGAAAAAGCAAGCTGTTGGACCTCTGCAAATCCCTGACTCTTGGCAGATGAAAATCCCAGCATAGCCAGTACCAGTCGGAAGAGGGCACTGGGATCTCATAACACTCGGAGGAGCCTGAACACCTTTTCACAATCACTGGTGGGACTGAACAGCAAAAGGACACCCTCTCTCCCGCATCATCCCATTCTGATCAGAAGTTATTGACAAACTAGCCAAGCAGCAGAAGTTGTTAATTTCTCAAAATAACACAGTATCAGTTATCACAGAGGATTCCACCAGTGGTGAGGTTTTGGGTTTGGGTCTGTAGGGTTGTTTGGTTTGTTTTTTTTTTGCCACAGGGCACCTACCAGCCTTTCACTGGGCTGTTCAATAATGGCACTATTTCCAAATGCTGTTCCACACTATTTCTCCTCTGGCAGGCAGAATGCATCGGTGGCAGTCAGGAATCCAGCCACCTCCCATAAACTACCTCTGGGACTGTACCACAAGGACTTAGCTTCTGTTCACTTTTAAAAAGCATTTTTAGTGTTAACATATAAGTACATGACCTTGGGAATAAAACTGGGTGATTTTGTTTACTGAAATACAACTGTGATAACAAACAGTTATCACACGGTTTGTTTGTCTTAAAAAAAAATTATTTGTGGATTTGGATGGAAACTGGACTACAAAACCAGAATTTACTTCCTGCTGGAGAGTTACGCTTCTGTCCCCCTACTACATCAGCTCTGTCATTAGGTGAATTAAACACATCCTAAACTGTATAACAACACATAGCTGGAAATGTGTGCAGAAGGAGTGTAAGAAGAGCAGCCAGTATCCAAGCCTGAGTCAGACTAATGCTCTATCTATGCTAAAGTCTGTCTGATAGGGGCTGGGAGTGCATGAATGCATATGACTCATTTCTGCCTGCTTGCAACATACTTTGTATTAATAGTCAATGAGTCTAAAAGGGGTAGTTTGGGAGAGAGGACAAGGCCTTCCTCACCCCTCCAGTCACAGCCCTGGCTGGGGACAAGAAGACTGAGCTTGTGTGAGGAACTGTAGCAAGGATTTCAGTTGCACAGCTCTTGATGGGATTAGTTGCTGAATTCATGAGATTAAGGGATTCTTAGGATGAGCAGAAGACAAAGTGTTGTTTGGCATCAGATGGCAGCACTGAGAACTGTCCTGAAGGATAAATTGCTGTCTGACCCGCTTGTCTTAGGAGCAGCATGTGGGATAGAAAGAAAAATTTCTGGATCTTAGGTGTACAACACCTCTGTGGGCATCCAGCTTCAATGGGCACAAATGATGAGTGTCTTGGCATGATATTTCTGGCAAGGAGTATATGACGTTCAGCACGAGCTCTAAATGAACATCATACAGATTGCCCAAATTTCTGTAGCCTTGCCATATACATGGTGCATATATCTCAATGTTGCAAACTCAGATATGGTCCATGTGAGCTTTCTCCACTGATGTAATCACATTACATGTGGCTGGTTACGTTGTACAACACATTGCCATCACTGGGGCAAATAAATGTGTTCAGCCAGAGGCCTGGGAAGAAAGAGGGTCTGCAGAGCATCTGAGAAAACAGTAAGTTTGCAGCACCTCATCCTCTCCAGCACAAACCTCTTCTTGGCAAGCAGCAACATGGAGGGATTGTTTTGTGTATCATGAAAATTTGAGCCCCAGTAGCTCTCCTTGGATCTGGGATAAACCAGGCAGCAGTAGAAAAGGAGTGGAGGAATGTCCCAGACCACCCCTAGCTCATCTCTCCCTGTTTTAGGGACTCCTACCAAATGGCCTGGTCACAGATGATACAGATCTCTGGAGCACAGCTCTCAAAGTGACAGTTATGGTGTCTTTGGGTAGTTAGGAGTACGACAAGACCTTCCACTCCAGTTATTTGCTCCCTCCACACAGGTCTCTTGCTCAGTCTCAGAGCATTGAGTCAATCTGCAATTACACAATGAAACAAGAGTTTCCTATTTGGACCAAACAAATCTCTAGGTCCATAAGCAGTGCAGTGCATTGCAGAGCCCCAGAAATGTCCTGTCATGCTGGAGATTGCCTTGCCGTATCCATAGGGCCCTAGGTCTGCAGGCTCTTGGAAATATTTCTTCTCTTTTAAGAGGGGAAAATGTTATGTATATGTTGCATTGTCCTTGTGCAGCGCCACCTGTTACTGGAGTTCTTCTTATTTATGGTTCTAATCTGGGAAGTAAAAATATGTTTGGAGTCTTTAGGGAGCAAAAGGATAAGGAAAGCAAATATTTGTAGGATGACTGATTGGTGTGCTGTTGATGGACTGCAAGGAACTGTGTAACTCTGTGTAACTGGAGGTAGAACAGCAGCGTACTTGACATCACTCCCAGCTCTCCCAGATCAATGCAAGACAATATTGGAAGAAAATACCTAGGCAGGGCTCCTTAAAGGTTTTTTTTTGTCTGTAGATCATGTGGGTGTATGACTTGGTTTACCTTTCTTTAGAGTTTACTGCCAGCAGTGTCATTCTGCTGCCAAACTAAAATGAAGGGAAGAAAAGCAGTTAACTGCAGAAGTTACCCTCAGAGTGCTATGGTCCCTTGCTTCCTGTTAGGTTTTGAACTCCACCTTTAGAACCAAAAATGTCTCAATACAAATATTGATGGTTTTGGCTTCATAGTCATCAGTGGAGTGAGCATAAATGAGCATTTCAAGGCTGTAGCTATTCTCAGCTATGATTCAATCCCCCAAGACATGCCTGTCTGATTCCATTAACTCTAGTGGGCATGTAGACAATCGTCTAGGGTGTAGATGCATTGGCTGTGGAGCCTGTTATTTTAGTTTTTGAGATATAAGGAAAGCCCCCTATTTTTTACCAGTGGAGAGTTGCGAGAAAAATGGAGAGAAGTGAGAGAAAAAGCATGTAAAGAAAGGAATTTGTATTGTTTTTTTTTATTTTTCTTATTTTTTGCAAAAAATTTACTTAAGCCAGCACAGCCATAAGCAATTTTTCAGATTATTACTTACCACATTATCACACTGATAGAGTGAGACTATATATTCATGACACCAGTAGGTGACAAATTTCCATATGTATCAATAAAATTAAATGAAAAAACAATGGCTGAGGCAAGTAGTTTAAAATCCTTTTAAAATTTGTATACTGTGGTTATAAATTATCCAAATAGCTGTATTTGTTTTTATAAATACTTGCTTTATCTCATCTAAGTTTGTTCATTACTTTCAGTTGCTCTTTATATCAGCCAAGATTTATTTCCCTTCATGGCAGAAGGGGAAACACCTCAGAAGTGCCTCCCTGACCTTTATAAATATCTTGCTTTCCAGCAGCAGAGTGTAGCTAGGTCTAAGGAATTAAATGGGACCCCTTGACTGGACATTTACCAGTACGTCTCCCTGCTTCTTCCTCCTCTGCAGCCCATAGTCCCTTGCAGGCTTTCAGAAGTGGAGCTACCGCCCTCCTCCTGAGACCTACTGCTCACAGGCTGCACCATCATCCTGTCTTTATTTTGCCACATATTGTCTTTTAACCCTTTCTACCTGCTACTCCCAGATAGTTCTTCCTTACTGACCAGGTTTTTTGTGCTGAGGTTTCCTGCCAGCAGCACTCTGAGACCTCTGCCTCTGGCACCTCTCCTTTGGGGAATGATGATGGACCCGTGCTGCTTGGAGCTGCTCTTCTGGGGTCATATTTTGCCTAGAGCCCCCCCTCCTCTTGGCCTGCAAGTACAAAGTCTGTGAGCCATTCAAAATTCAGGACCTGCACTCAGTGGTTGGGCTGATGATTTTCTGCCTTAATGTCTCATTTTCCCAAAGGCAGCAGCCTGCAGTCTGCAAAATATATTCAGATGGACTATGGAAAGCAAAATAAATTACTCTGCCTCCAATGGTGGCACAAACCACAGTGTCATAATGAATGGGATGAATCCACTGTTGAGGCTAGGGCTTGGGGAAACTGAGTTCAGACATAGGAAAAACTCTTTATTATTTAAAAAGAAGGTGGTGATATTACTTTCTTTTTTTTCATTTTTAAATTTTCCTTTATTAAGGCTGAAGTACTTTTAGGCAGGCCTTCACCCTCACGCGATCTATAGGTCCCCTCAGGTACACCTGGATCAAATAATGACTATTAGTCCTCCCTTAATAGCTTTTAGTCTGAAGAGTCAATGAAAGGTACAATGAAAGAGGTCATGGAAGTTCAGTCTTCATTTTCAGTGAAAGCTTCTTAGAGAGTCAGATGTTGGACCCTTTCACCTGATGCCTGGATTAACTGAGTTCATTAAGAAATATTTAACCAACGTATTTGCACTGATAAATCAAATATCCTTCTTGCCAAATACCTGTAAGAGATCAGATAAGCTTTGCACCATGTCTGGTTAGTGCTTATTTATACTTGGTTTTGCCTCCAATGGCTATATCATCCGAGCTATTGAATACTAACTGAGCGTATTGTGCTGTACTACATGTGGATCACTGTGCATCTTTTGCCTTAGCACTACTGGGAGATTTACTTCAGTTAATAACCCTATTTGTAAATCACATAGGAAGAAGGCAGGGGTACATACCCAGATTTATTTATTTTTTTAATTTACAATTTTTCTTTGAAATGTCATATATTTCACACCTCTCAAGTGGGGAAAATAAATCATAGTTGATGTTCTCCTCTTTCACTATTCCAAATGAGTTTAAGCCAAAGGATAGAGGACTTCTTTCATGTTTTTGAGAAAGTGCATTAGGCACCATCATCTCCAGAGGAGGCGATGTGTGAGCAGAAGACGGTGGCTAAGAGGATGGGATGAGCCACCTTTCACACTTAAGGGAGGCAGGGATGAGAGCTGCAGCAGATGTCTTTATATGGGCCTTGTTCACCAGGTGGTCCCATGCATGAAACCTGTAGTGGGGGAAGGACTGGAAGAGCTTGTTACATGCTTTGGCTGTGGGATGGGGCAAGAGAACCAAGACAAATCTGGCAGCTGCCACAGAAAAGAATGCTCCCTGTGGACTCTGAACGAATTGCTATCAAACATTAAATGAAAATCAAATACAATGATTAGCTTAGAAAAATCTCACTTCAGCATGAAGTATGCACATATTTTGCTTTAATCCAGTGAACTCTATCCTTGGTTCATTGACAAGTTCATCTTTTATGTAACTTTCCGTGCCATTGCTGTTTGTGTCCTGCTAGGAAAGCACTAGCTGTTCATCTGCTACCTAGAATACTGCTTGTGAGGTCATGCCAAGTTCTCATTCCTGGCAGGATGCAAGTCATGAAAGGTCAAGCTGTGTCAGTTCACCATTCACTGACACAGCATTTCATGGCTGGTTTCCACTGTGATAAGTGGAAAAGACACCCCAGAAATTCCCCCTTAACCCTGCAAATTCTCCTTTTCCCTGGTGTAGGCCCTCACAGAGGGGAAGACTTGAGGTCTTTGGCCAAAAGAACTACTGGTCCTCCCTGCCTCACCTGTCTCTGTCCTTGTACCCCACAGCCCCACTGCATACTCACCCCTTTGGCACTGACTTCTAGAGAGAAAGGTCCCTCCCAGGCAGTGCCCTCCACCCTGTCCTGGGCTCTCGGCACTTCTCTCTGACTTGTGTATTAAACACACTTCCCTCACTTTCTTCCGTTTTCTGACATAGTCCTTTCTAAAGTGATTCTACATTTCCTTGGTTACCACGTAGAGTCGGGAAACATGATTTACGCTTCTACTGCACGTCCTGTATTTTGGCATGGTTAGGAGAAAAGCCCAACTGACAGATACTAATAACTCTAAATGTGAAGTTAAAATGCTGCTGGTTTCTGGAATTTTCTCCATTCAAAAATTGAAGCCTTCCAAATAGTAAGAAAACATGTAAATCCATCCGTGGGAACTTGTCTGGAAGACTAGGCTGATGAGAAGAATAACCAATAGTGTGTTTTCCCGCAGGCATTGGTGTTGTATCGCACTAGAGGCTTCTTGCATGATATTGGGTAAATTGCTATAGCCTGACTTTCTACACAATCAACATGGTATCACCACAGTGAAGAATCCTCCTCCACCACCATCCTCCTGCTAGAACAGTCCAGTGGTGGCTATGCCACTGTGGTGGGATTATGTCTTAGGGCTCTTCTGTTTCTTTGATTTTTCTCCTTTAACTTCCCAAACCACTCTGTTACTTTTGTGCTTCTATCTCTGACAAGACTGAAAAGCATCGTGAAGGCATACATTATATCACTTGGCATTAGCATCAGTTACTTTTTTCTTCACGTTTTAAATGCATGGTTTCTCATCTGTTTTTCTTATCACTGTAATTATTTGATATCATCAAGTGTAGCCAAAGGTTTTGTTACTTGATTGCTGAATTTTTCTTGAATTTTAAGTTGTCAGTCAGGGTATTTTTCCATCATCATTTTACTTTATGATATGCACTGTTTTCAGTGCATATAAACTATCAGCAAGTTACATGTTTCCATTATCTTTTGTGATGATGATAAACAACATTTTAAAGTTGCTGAATGTCTCTAGTTAAGGCCCTAGCCCGAGTTTCAGCAGGTCTGTGTTCAAGTCCTCTCTGGTACTGAAGATTCCTGACTCAGCCTTTGGAAAGACAGGGTGGGCACTCTGCCCTCTGATGATGATACAGCTGGGACATCTGATTAGGTTGCCCCTTCACTTCTTTATCTCCCAGGGCGTGGACCTTTCAGATGACCTGCTGTACACCATGATGGTTCTGCAGCTGGTTCAGGAGGAGCTCCACTGCCCATGCAGCCAGCTGGGAGCAGCAATCTCAGGAGCCCCACTAAGCTCAGCCATCTTCTTTGCAATTTGGCAGCCTTCACTTCTGTGCCTTTCTTTACCATGTATAGCACTGAGACAGACTTCTCCCATTTCCTGACTCTTTTCTGCCTGGCACAAGGAAGGGTCTGTTCTTTCTTAATGCTGACCATAGTCTAGAGTTAAGCATCTTTGCTTTATTCAAAGATGATGGGTTATAGCAGCAACATAGTGATTCACTGTTGGTGGAGTCACAGTACAGATCACAGGAACGCTGTTGCCAGCTTAATTTCCTTGCCCTTTTGGAGACTAAACCAGCAATTTGCTGTGTATTGCAAAATGACTGATGAACTTCATTGGCTCCCTCCTTTTCAGGTGGGTTATGTTTTGGGTCCAGTGAATTCGTGTACAAATATTTAATGCACTCATGGTCTGGTTTGTATCTTATCTCTAGTACTAGTGTAGCATGTGTGCTGGTTTTGGCTGGGACAGAGTATATTTCTTCACTGTAGCTGGTATAGTGCTGATGGCACATTGATGCTTTAGTTGTTGTTAAGTAGCACCTATACTAGGTTGGGGGGGGGTGGGCAGTTGTGGCTCAGGGACTGGCAGGCGCCAGGTCGGAGGGTGGTGAGTGGTTGCAGCACATGTTGCTTGTTTTGGTTGTTTATTCCCCCCCGCTCCGGGCTTCATCTCTCTTTCTCGTTATTTTCCTTTTCATGTTATTATTATTATTATTATTATTGTTGTTATTGTTGTTGTTGTTGTTTTATTTTAATTATTAAACTGTTCTTATCTCTACCCATGAGCTTTCTCATTTTTACCTTTCTGATTCTCTCCCCCATCCTGCCAGAGGGGAAGTGAGCGAGCGGCTGGGTGGGGCTGAGTTGCTGGCTGGAGCTAAACCACAATAGCATGTTACAAAAATACGGGTGTTGCACAAATTGTTGAATGCTGAAGTTATCACTGAACCTTAATACATGCCGATCACGGCAGGTCCTTTGACAAATTGCTGCCAGAAATAAGGCAGACATTGATATTGTGATTTTCTATAAGGCACTAAGGGAAGTCCTATCTGAAAGTAGTAAGAGCTTAGTAGCTGAGATGTTGTTATGCGCAGCAGAACATGCAAGATAATTTCCACAGGCTACTCTGCTATTCTGCTCAATGAAAATGTTTTGTGAAGTGTCACATTATAATGTAAGGACATAAGAGTCTGAGGATGGATGTACTGGATCACGACAATAGTCAAGCCAGCCCAGAATCCTGTCCAATAGTGGCTTAAAAATGAGTTCCCAAGGAACAGAATAAAAGCACGGCAACCACAGAAGAAAATGCTTTCAGACTGCTCCAGTCTCCAGTGATTCCTGAGACATCTTTGTGTTTGAGTACCCTCAATGGATTTTTCTCCCATGAATTTGTCCAGTGTACTTTCTGGACACATACACCTTTCAAAATGGTGTTCCACAGCTCAAGGGCACAGTGTGTGAAGAACCACCTTCTTTTGTGTGTTTAAAGCCTGCCAACTGCTATTTTAGTGCTCTATAGCTCTATACAGGAAGAGAATACAAACAGTAATTCCTTTCTTACCTTCTCCAAACCCTTCAGGGTTTCACAGACATCTGCTATATCCACTTTATTCATATCATTTCCAGCCCAGGGACACCTAGTCCATTTAACCTTCCAGATTTTAAGTCATCCTAAATGCCTTATTCTAATGCTTTTCAAGGTCTACTCCATGCTTCACACAGAATTACAGCTAAAGGTCCACTATATGCTTGTTCTCTGTTCCTTTTTTAATAATGCCCTAATGTTTGGATCGCTTTTTTTGGAATCCTACTTGGCATAGAGCCCCCTTAATATCCAGCTTACAATGGAGGAAAAAATAACGAGTAAAAATTCTGACACGGTCTCCTCTTCCATAACCTCAGTCTGCTGAAAAGCAAAGATTTCGGGACATTCTTTAGGAGTGCTGGCAGATTTCCAGGCAGCAGGTGTAGAGCCTCTTGCATTTATCTGTCCAGGGGCTGCCCTCCATGGCTGCAGGAAGCGGGGGGCTGCTGCCGCACGCTCCTTTTGCACATTTTATCTCTCCCAATCACCTCCCAGACTCCTCCTAGCAAAGAGAAAGGGTAGAAAGGCTTTGTCCTTGTAAAGATGCTAATGTTGCTGATAATTTTGCAGTTTGATCTACTGTCTTCATGAGATTGGGAAGACCTTTTCCCACCAAAGGGAAAAGCTAGCTGTTGTAGCTAGCCAGCCTTCCCTGCCTATTTCTTTCCTCACTAAAGCATGTCAAACCTGTAGTTGTGTCTCAGGGGTAAGAAAAGATTCAAATCCTGAATGTCTTAAGGTGTATGTACAAGTATTATCCAGCCTTCACAAAGCGCTTGACTGGAGCAGATATCCCAGGAGACTTTTGAAAGAGGTTGGAGCTTGCACAGTTGGTGAAAGAATAGAATAGAATGGTTTCAGCTGGAAGGGACCCACAATGATCATCTAGTCCAACTGCCTGACCACTTCAGGGCTGACCAAAAGTTAAAGCATGTTATTAAGGGCATTGATGCTAGAAATCTGATTGCATTGCCTTACCTCTCAGCTTACCATATAACATCCCACTGCCTGGGGCTCAAGGGTAAAGCTGTCCTTTTCAGCCTGGTACCTAGGTTTGGGGGCAGAATGAGAAACTGAGAAGGCCTCGATGCTGTGCAAGCACTCTTCAGCAGTAGCTAAAATACATGTTATATGTGTTAAAATGGCGTGTTATCAGCACTGTTTTAGTCACAAATCTAAAACGCAGCACCATACAGACTGTTGTAAAGAGGCCAGTTCCAGTACACACTTGTAGCCTGTGAATACACTTGAAGGGGCTGTTTTGGGGATAAGAAGGTGGGTGTTTTTTTCTCACAGACCCGATCTGGAAGAGAACAGAAGCAAGTGAATTAAACAGTAAGTGCAGGTTCCAGAATAAAAGCTACGTATAAACACAAGATGGGATCCCAGGAGCCAGCCCATACGTGCCACTGGCAGGGCCAGCAAAGCAACAGCCTCCTGAAGACATTCAGAGCAAGGCCTGGATTTTAAAAGATTGGTTCATACAGTGGCATCCCACCCTGTCAGTTTGAGCTCAAATTCACATGTGGAGCCAAAGAATGGTGCCATTTCATAACATGACCAGAGGTCCCAGCATCTGCTTTCATACCATGCTGGGAAGAAAGCAGTCTTTCAGGTGCTTCTTGTGAATGTGAACTGTATCAGGGTGAGCCTTTCATACTCAAATAATTCCCATCTTTCTATCATCAGAGGTGACCCAAGACCTTTGGCAGTTAAATCTCTTTCCAGTGAAACTCACGATCCCTCCAAGCAGTCTGGCTTTATCCCAACACCGTTTTGAAATGCTTCAGGGATTATGCAAGTAATTAGATAAATAATAAAAAAGCCATGTCCGGATGTGGGAGTGACACTGCAAGCAAAGCTCTGCTTTTGCAGTGCATTAGGCTTCACAGCAGTTTTTCACCCTCAGGGCTGCCAGTAGAGGAAACAAGGCACCTTATCTGCAAAGGTAAAGGAAAACAAAATGCAAACAACTTCAGTATTTCCCTGATGACAATAAAACTGACTGATCTCAGCGATATAATCATCCGTCTAGACACAGCCTAGAAGAATCCTCTCAATTTCAGTCCTCTGGCCACTTCTGGGTTTAAATACCCTTGGTGTGCAGTATTCAGAGCAGTGCCTGTTGTACCACAATTTGCAGAATTTGTTGCTGATAAAGAACATCATTAGGACTAGGAAAGATGCGCAGGAAATCAGAGTCATCTGCCTCAAAACAGATCCCTACCAGTCAGACATGTAAATCTGTATAAGTGTCCTGAGGCTCCCTTTGTAGTCAAGGGAAACAAATAAACTTCTTCAGTGACTGACTCATTTCACACTAAAACAGGCACATAAGTCAGATGACCTGTTCTCTGGAAGTATCAGTGTTTCTCCACTAACAGGGGAGACTAGCTGATTTGTACACCTACCTTTCTAATACCTAAATTTAGGTGGGGAAAGTTTCTTTCCTCACTGCTGTAGAATCTGCTAGTCTTCAGCTAGATTGGGATAAAGATAAAGATAAAATCTGTCCATCCTTTAAATTCCATTTTCACAGCTTAGTAGAAAACAAAGTCTGGTGTTCACTGCGTATCTGGCTATTTTTGTACACATGAAAGTGCAGATGTCAGCACTCAAAAACTGATTGAGCCAATGTGGACTCAAGTTCTAAACCTATGAGTTTGTGCAGGAAAGAAAATGCCATTCACAGCCCATTACCATTGCCTGAGAGT
>VZTV01014193.1:1237-12523 GCA_013400875.1 Anhinga rufa
CACCCCGGATATCTTTTTTAGGTCCTGAGTCAGTGCCTATTGGAATCAGTGACAGAAACATGGCTTTGGATCAAACCCTCAGCTGTAGATTTATACTGACCAGTAACCAAGAAATACTGCAGTTGAGCCAGTGCTGCAGTAGAGTGTTGCTGGTTATGTTATCCTCTGATGGAGCCAAATTGCTCTGTGTTAGAAGAAAGCCAGTCAGTTTCAAACTGTATAATTTTAACACAGCAAAATTTGACCCCATAAGTGTAAAACTGCACATGGCAATTATTTGGTTCTGCAGAAAAAGAACTCAACTGTGTATTTAACGCTTCTGTCTAACAGCAATTAGGTTACCTCTATAGCTGAATGTGTAGCTCCTAATGCAGCAAAACCACTGCCTGTAACAGCCATAGCTTACAACTTCAGCTGCAGAAATACAGGCTCTGTCTGGCGACACAGCCATTAGCTCTTTCGCAGTTGACTGCAAAGGCAGCACACGTTCTGCAGTAGCTCAGGTCACTGGGCCAAAGCTCAGGGAACAGGAATTTGTCACATGAATATTCTGCCCCCATATCCTTTTTCCCATTTTGATTCACAGCCAGCCTTCCTCAGTCCCACCTGTTTGGCAGGTGAAGGCATGAAACAAGTGTTCAGCACTGAGAATTCAACAGTCCGGGAAAGAACATCTCTTCCCTGAACTGTTCATCTTTGAAGGCTGGTATTTGCAATAAGAAAACATGGTAGATAAACGCAACTGCAAAATATATCCATGGGCTAGTAGGATTCATCCAAGTAAGTCCGTTTGTCCCTGACCACAAAGCCTTATGTCCTCAAAAGTTATCTCCCACTCTGCTTTCTGAATGTCTCCATGATCTACACTGTGTGAAGGTCTTCTGTACCCTTCAGCTCCTGACATTGCAGGATGATCCAGCAAAGCAGTTATATGAAGTCGAAGTAGAATTAGTCAAAGTTTAACTTCTTGACTGCTGAAAGTGAGCACAGCCAGTAAGCCTGGCCACAGGGTCTCACTATAATAAAAGTGCTATTCGTTGCACAGTAGGTTCAATCACATAATCTCTTGCAGTATTCCTCTTTGATTCTTCTTTTCTAATGAACAACGGTCCGATGTAAAGGTCTTTCAAATGATATGTTCCCACTGATATCCACAAATCCTGGGATCTTAGGTATCCCTTCTGCCATCTGCTTTCATTTAGACCTCATGCTGGACAGGGGCAATATGAGTTACTGTTACAGCGCCTTGGGGGGACCTGTAGCACATTGCAGATGCAGCCTTCACAGCTGGTGAGGTAGGACTGCCCCAGTGAAACAACCTACTTGGTCTATATCAGCCACTTCCAGTGCCCCACTCTGCCTTTCCATTTTATATTTGCTGTGTCATACCTTTCCCATAAGAAGCCTTTTCTAATAAACCAGAAAAGCTAAACTTTAAGTGGAAAAATATATAAGGCTTATATAATAATTCTCCTTAATCAGCATCTGCTGATGAGTTTTATATTTTATTACACTTTCTCAGTGTATGTTTACTTACCATATTTATAAAAATGGCAATAAATCCCTTAAATGTTCAGCACAAAGATGAGAGTTGCTGTGAATTCCAAGATGCGGCTCCTGATTATATAGCACACAGAATGATGAAGAACGCATAAGTAACTCACTGGAAAATGGGAGACATACTTGGGCACATATTTTTTGTTTTTTGTATTAGTGATATGCAAAGGCAATTATGTTTATTGGTGCTTTATCAAGCACTCTGGCAGGAAGATGCAGAGATGTTGGAAGAGACATGCTTCATTTCCTTGCCAGTACCTGACATTCAAGACATTTCAGACACAGACAGAACTTAAGAAATATTCTCTTTGTTTTTCCCTGTGCCCCATTAGAGTACTAGATCTCTGAAAATAATGGATTTTATAGTTCAGCGGCTCAACCTGGGGAGAAAATAAATAGTTTAGGTTGATACCCTTCTTTTTCCTAAGGTTTCATACAATTTTGAAGTCATAAACCTGTAAATATTTTATCCTTAATAAAAGTTAAATCTATTTTGAAAAGAAAGCAAGCTTTGAAAGAAACCAGGAAAAAAAAAAAACACCCAAACAACACAACAAACTAAACCAGTATTTTCTCAACTTTGTTTTGAATCAGTTTTGGACTTTTTAAGTCAATGACAATTCATTCAAGAGTATCTGTGCATGACAATGGTTCAGTATGTAGGACATCAGCATTGCAGCCACAGGGTGCCAGGACATACCCTCTTTTTGTGGTTTTCCCAATTGCTGCTGTCCCTGCCGTTTGTCCATCACTATGGCCACTCCGTTCTGCTTGCAGAGGAGCATTAGCAGTAGTGACCAAAATCATAAGCAGGGCTGGGATGCGCTTGTCTCTTCTGTGTTTCTGCCTACAGCACTGAGCTCGAGTGGAAGCTGGGAAGATAACATGGAATAATAATTGTGACCTAATGCATAATTCTTACTGTGTTTTGCAATAGCATTTCCTTGTAGACACACAGTTAGAGGCACACAGGTGCATATCAGTAGTGTTGTTAAGCCTTCAGAATGTAATATTTCATTGTTTTTTCATAATTTATTCCACCCGATACTTTATGACTTGCATGGATTTAATGTAAATTTAAGATATCCAAAGACCACTGAGGAAAAAAAATTACTAGAAAAGAGCTACCACTGCTTGATTGGTATCTGTTGAATTCAGTTGATTACAGACTTTTTAACTGGAAGATAGTTCTTGCTATTATCCATGACCATTCATGCAGAATTTCCTCCCTAATTCTTTAGCTAACTGAATAGAGAAAGTACAAACAATTATACTTTAAGAGTTTAAATGATGAGCTGTTAATTAGACATACCATGGCCAGGCTCACATAATTAAATAATATATCAATCAGCCACCTAGTCATCATTAGTCAAATTACCATTGGGAGTTTTGTTTTTATTCTGAATATGAAGATATTATTGGGCTAATGAGTCTGCTTAAACGTGTAAGTGCAAACACATTTCTAACTTCTTGTCAAAGATGCAGACAACACACCATGGGGACCAATGGCCGTATTATTTTAAGAATCAACATAGCATGTGCAAATACAGAAAAATTTCTAACTGGCACATTCAGATAGTCTCATAATAAGGAAATACATAGACCAATAGTGGATAACAGCTGAGGATGTTAAAATATATAAGGTCTATTACCAAAAAGACATCAATTAATTACTATATAGAAATTCAGTGAATATATCATATTATCCTGAACTCAGTTTCTATTAATACAACCATTAGTCTTGATTTGCATTGGATGCTGGAAATGGCAGGTTGATAAAGCAGAAACCTGTGGGATGCTTTTGCAACTATTATAGAATCAAATATGCTGATTAAGATTTCATCACAGTAGACTGTCAGAAAACCTTCTTGTAGACATAAGCTGAATATGTTCCACCCCAAAAGACCTATGCTTATCCATAGTCCCCACTTATTATTTTTTGTATTAGCACTGAACTGCTGCAGCCACTGAGCAGGACTCTGAGGTACCAGACACTGCAAATGCAGATAAGAGGAGTTGTTCTTGAGAGCTTATGATTTACTCCTCCATTTTCTGTGAAGGCATGCCCTGCTTCAGCAGGGGAAGAGGCGCAGCCTCCCTCCTTAGCCAAGTCTCTTTGGACAACAAGAACTTCACTTTTTGCATTTATCACATTTGTAATTTGGTTTTCCACTGCTGTCAGCAGTGTCATAGGTGATGCGCAGGCCTTGAGAAAGCAGACCTGTGGAAGCCCACTAGTGCCGGTATGTTCTGCGAGGGCAAAATGGGGAAGATGGATAGGTGGCAGCCAAGCAGGGCCTGAGGACCCTCCTAGGGAGTTTCAGCATCCCAGCGGCCGGGATGATGCCCATCTCCTCTGCAGGGCTGTGTGGTTTGCAGCCGCATCTCTAGTCCTACTCCAGGCCATCTTGCTTTCAACAGTTGACTGCATCAGCCTCAGGGTTTTCTTGTTGTTATTTTTTTTTTTAACTGTGGTCTCTGAACCCCAGAATATCTATGAACAATTACTAGGGGTTTTAGAAAAAGTAGCTATGAAAAGCAGAACTATGGGTCCATGGGTTTCAGCCTTCAGAGTCCATAGCTCCACCAGAAAAATGGCAAGGCTCTGCAGGCCAGAGAAAGCCCCTGTCCATGGGGCTGCCAGGGTATCCTTCTCCCAACTCTGCAAACACTCCCCTCCCTTGTGGCTCTCCTCAATCTCCCTCTCCACAGGGACTGACAAAACACCTTGAGCCCATTCTTTGCCTTATCCAGAAATGTCTTTAACAGTGATGCCTGTACTTTTCAGATGACAAATAATTGATAAACCAGACCACTAACTCTCAGTTAATTTACTTGCAGGACAGATTTAGATCCCAGTAACTGAAAACAACTTGTACATTACAGCCTATCCAGAGATGTAGATGGTTATGGGGTATTCAGGATCAATACCAATTCACAGAGGATCCTACCCAGGACCTGCTGTTAGGAGTTTCATTTCTGAATTTAATGAAACCTGCGTTCTACATTTGGTCAACAAGATTTCTTGCAGCAATAAACTGCACTTTTTACAGCATGCCTCTGCTGTGGGAGCAATAATGCAGTAAGCTCCATAGCTTGCTCCTTCACAGAAGTCCCAGGCTATTAAAGTAACTATCTTTACATACCAGCTGTGCAAATAATTGTTCAGTAGTTACTTAATAACTGTTAAATATCATTAATGTAAATATGTATATTGATATAAATATTGCATAAGAGAAATGTTAATAATATTAAATATTAAGCAATTTTAAGAGTGTCTTAGGAACTTAATTGGTCTGGATAAAAAATTTATTCTTTTCCTCTATAGCATAGGGCATGAACAAATGTTTAGCTCTTTTGTATTAGAGAACTCAGCTGGTTTCAGTGAACTTTAAAAATCCACATTGCTGTATCACACTTTTCACTCTCATCTTATTGCTTATGTTCAGGTATAAAATTTGTTATTGATTGCATTTTATCAGGAAAGTCTGAAGTCCTACAGCAGGCTGGCAGAGAACATGATACCTGATGTTGAATGATATCTCCATTATCTTATCCTTTCTGTTGGTCTTTAATAGTTTGAATGCTCATGCGGTGGCTTGACATGCAAGTCACAGAAACTTATTCAGATCATGCATACAGAAACATTAAACACATTCCCTGATGTGTTTGTCAGGCTGCTCACTCAATGACCACCACAGTAAAATGGATAGGAAAAGCCTAAAGTCAACAGGAAATCAGGCAGAGAGCTTGCAGTGCTACAGAAATGATCAATTCTAGAGCAAGGCATCACACAGTAAAGCAATAAGCTCACACACCTTCCCTAGGCAATTCTAGTATCTTCACATCCGAAGCGCCATGATTCCACCCATCATTACCAGAAAACTGTGGCAAAATTAGATAGTGTTCAGCGTAAAGCAGCAAAATTGCTCTAAGCAGATGAAAGGTCAAATTATAACAGAAAGGTTAAATTAAACAAAAATGTTAAAAGTTAAAAACATGTATAGTTTGAGTAAAAAAAAAGTGTTGGCAGTAATGTGTAAAATTAATTGGCTTATAAAATCACAATGATGCTGAATATTTATTTATTGAAATGCACAAGACTGATGAGGAGTAATGGAATATAAAGAGGAAAGATGATATGTTGGACAGTTATCAGGATATATGTCAAAGCATAATTCATTAGGTTGTGAAAAACACTAATGCTGAACATGGTGGAACACTAACATTTTGAAAATTAAAGATATAGCAGGCAAAGCAGAAAAATAGTCTCAGGAAAAATCAGGTTACTCTGACACCATTTTTTTGTTTTCTGCCACAGCTGTATAAACTTTCACTCAGGAAAGCAATGAAATTACACAGGTGCAAATGAGAGTGATACCACCAGCTAGTTCTACAGCTAGAAAAGACCTAATGCAATTATGACTGGGAACAGTTCTTGTACTCTTATAGCTAGAGCTTAATCAGAAGTGCTTATATATTTGGGCTTAAAACATTGGTCCTCTGACCCAAGTTATCAACCACTCTTCAGTTCCCATGAGTTGCCTGTGTTGGACTGCCATTTGAAAATCCATCACAGCCCTGCCAATGGCAGTTAATGGTGGTGCTGCATGGAAATGTCTTGTAAGAGTGATACAGTCACGCCTCTGAGAGTCAGGACAGGCTCAGGCACCTGCGCTGTGCCATCCAGTCATAACCCAGGCAAACTGAGCCAGTTTAAACAATCACAGATCTATAAAAGGTAAGTAGAAGAAAAAAAAACCCAGTGTGATCTTCTTAGCTTCTCTTCCAACGTAAGCTTTTTGCCAGCAATGAATCAAAAAGACTAGATGACAATATTTTTACTCCACCAAATAATGTATTCAGCAGAAATGGTATTTCGAATACTTCAGTAGAGAGGTTCTATTTAAATGAGGGAAAATGGAAAATGTTAAAATGAATTTTCATCTAAGAATTTTTTTTTACATTTATGAAATGGTTAACTTTTTTTTTGAAACATTTTTCAATTTTAAATTGACAATAATTACAGAAAAAAGGTTTATGAGAAAGGTTGAGTAACCCATAAATGAAGCATGTCCTCCTTTATTCCGAAGTCAAGCAAAACATTTGAATTTATACCACAATGAATCCTCTATTATTTATGCCTCCAACTACGATGTGCAGAATTTTGCTAACAGAACTCCCGCATGCAGGCAAGAGCTGACTTTCTATCTAGCAGATCAATCCCTTAAGTAGCTTTGCCCTATATCACCTTGGAAAGGGATCAGTGCCAAGCATAGGCCAAGCGTTTATTTTCTATAAGTAATAAACTTGTGATTATGGTGATTGTACAAAACATGCTTTGTCTTTTACACTTATCAAGGGGAAAGGCAACACTGATTTATATTTTGTTAAACAATGCTGCTGACTGCTTTGTAAACAGAAATGTTCAGATGATCTGAACACACCTGGGGTTATATTAATCACTGGACTTCTAGTATTTTACCATTTCCAGGTCTATTTTAAGTTATGAACATATGCAGAATCTGGAATATGGTTTCAGTGGGAAAGTAACCACAGCAGATTGATGAGACGTTTGCAATTTTCTAGTCACTCCTTTAGCAGTGTGTTGAGTCTAAATTGGCATCCTTAGGCTCCTGACTTGAAGTGCTGTTCAGAAATGAGTTACAGGGAATGGTTACAACAAATATGTGGTACTTAACATTTTGTCTCAAACATTTTTTTTTCTCAAATTCAGTATTGTTGGCTTTAGAAAGCCTAACATACAATGCAAGGTACTATCTCGCAGGCATTCCAAAATAGATACAGAATATTTAAGGGTTCCCACAAATACTATTACTGATCCGTAGGTGGTTGTCTATTTATAGTATATAATACAATCATTAAAGAATATAAGCTCAATGTAACATTAGAGATGTTTTCACGGTGAAATTGTGTTTAGATTGAATTTCCATGTTGAATTGTTTCAGTATTTGTGTAAAGTGCAAAGAAAACCAGCCATTCTTTGGCATCTACTAATAAAAATCTATGACTTAGTGTAAATAATAAAAAGTTATCTGCCTACTCACTGGAAATTAAACACAGAGCAGTAGCTTTAGGATGATGTATATAGGAATAAAATTCATCAAATAGCACTCCACATAAGGCTTGAATTAAATCAGCATTTTGAATGGGCAAAATGATACACAGTGGCCAGTTCAACACTATTGTAGGAATTTCCTTTTGTTTCTGCAATGAAGCATTAAAAAACCATCTAAATTGGAGCAGCCATAAGGCTAAATGACCTGTGGTTTTGACCTACTATGTTCTCAGTCCTTGATAATAATGCAGGGAGTTAAAACAATAGTTAGGAGAGGAGCATGCCTCATGCCTCAGGCTGCACATATTGCCTTTCTGTCAACATCTTGGAGAAATGCCAGCATGTGCTTATTTTATCAGAGTGTGTGCATGCATGTGTGTTAGCAAATAATCTAGTAACAACAGATGTACTGTAATTATGACTGAGCTGATTAAATTTCCAGGAAGAAATGAGTACTTTTTCTGTAATGGTTATTTCTGTCACAATTCAAAACTCAGTACTGGATTCAGTAGGAATCCTGCATCCTTAAGTAGACAACATACTTTGCTAATTGCTGCTTAGCGTTCTGGGATTTAGAGGTGATATGGCTGTCATGGTATGAAGGCAGCCTGTGGCACTGATGGTCATGGGGGCTGTAGAGTTAGGTACTCTTGCTATGCTTCAGAAGAGTCTGTATCCTTTGATGGCAAATAGTAGTCCTACACTTGCCAGAGTGTTCCTGCTGCAGAATACAAAAGCATGGTTTGACAGCTCCAGCTAGAGATCTCTATTCTCTCTTTTCATCTGCGAAAATTCCTCATGAAAGCAATTTTTTCTCAGCATCAATTTCCACCTGTACAGGTTCACAAAGAGGATCAGCAAGAGACCAGGCTGCACTTTCGTCAGGCCATGCCACAACATGTTGCATTTCAAAGGACCAAAGCAGAAGGGAATAAAACCTTAGCAATAAAGTTAAGAGAGAATCGGACTTTTCCTGAACCTCTTTAGCATGTTCTCCAGTGGTACATCAAATGGGACAGAAATCATTCTGAGGGTTTTTATTTAAAAATTATTGCAGTAGAAGTGGCTTCATACTTACAGTGGGTCTTTGTCTACTTTGGACCACAAAGCACAGGAGAAGCCTCACTGCCTAGTGAAGGAGCATTTCTATGGACCAGCCTTGCAATGGAATGTTTTCAATTTGTCAACCTTTTCCCATAATATAACCAGCAGACAAAATTGGCAGTCTTCCTTATAGTCCGCACAATTTTACAGTATAACAGTGGCTTGTATCTACACAGTTGTTGCTGTATTTTGCTAGGATTTTTCACCAAAACCAAAAGAAAAACTTCCTTCTGCTGGTAGTCTTAAAATACATGACATAAATCAGACTGCTGAGCTTCAGGAATAGAAGGAAGGAACTGCAGGACTTCTGTGCTGCTGAACTCATGGCAGAGTTCAGTCCTAGGCTGATGCTTGTCCTTTGCCCAGATATTTGGATTCTTCCCTTGAATTTTGTTGTGAGTGCCAAAGGGAGTTAGCAGTGCTGTGCATGGACAGAATGATCTTGTGCTTACAAATATTACTTTTCAAAAAAACAGAGCTTATGAACCATATTTCTGAGATATATTACATACCTTGAAGTTTTATGGATCCCCAATGTGCTTTATTTTAAGATTAGTAGCACTCTTTCAGGCAGGGGCAATAAGAATTGAGAAGAGAGTCCACTTTATTTTGAGAAAATATAACTAATTTTTTTCTTGCTTAAAGTGACCAACTAGCAGGAGAAACATTTTAGAAGACACTTAGACTTTATTTTAATCATGATTTATGAAATCATATTTGTTTCAAAAGGCTTGCATGAGATAGAAGAGGAAAGATGGGAGAAATAATAACCATTTTCCAGTTAAATATCCACTTTCCTCCCTGAGGGGGTTCCAGAACACTTTAAAAGCCATCAGACTTAGTATGCCACAGGGACAACTTGTCTGAAATGCCGCCTCCTCTGGGCTGGAGCTGAGCAGACATTTTCCTGCACGTAGTAGCAACACATAATGCATTATCACAGAAACTAAGAAATACATTTTCTGGCTAAAACCAGTTAAAAGAAGCTGTGGTGCAGCATTCCTGATGCCTCATCAGTCTATACAGCATACTGCAGTTACACTGTCCTTGAGCCCAAGGACAACCCTAATGCCCAGATGTCTACCTACCTTCTTCTGAGATGAGTCGTGACAGTTCCTGTTACTGCAGGAAACCTCATATACAACCTCCACCTCCCTGTGCCTCAAACTCCCATCCCAAAATTACTTCCCTGTGGCTACCCTTTTTTGTGTTCTGCCTGCACGGTTTGTAAAACCCAGGGGACAACTTTGAGCATAATGTGGTACCTTGACCACATAGCTGAATACCCACCAAAAACTCTCTAGCTTTTAACTGTTTTGATTATGTTTCTAACATGCTTCTCATTCCTATGGCTGAAGGAAGAGGTTCTTACTCGTAGGTTATGTATGAACCTCACCTCCCTTCAAGCATCCCGATACGGCTAGTTGCCAAAGAAGTTGCTGTATCTTTTAGCGACACTATATCAAACCTCCTTCTGGTTACAGATACGCAGTGAGTGACAAGAATGTGCAGTGGGACACTGGTGTATTGAACAACACTGATTTCAGCAAGACAACTCAATACTCCTCTGCCTAAAGCTGGGATGCAGTGCAGTCTGCAAGGTAATGGACTCCCACCAGTGGGTGGACAGACACTGAACTGCTTTCTTTGCCTATTAAGATCATTGTTAACAATTTTTCTTCCAGTGAAAGACTCTGACATTTTCATATTTCTCCTAAAACCCAGTGAAGTACATCCATTTCTACATTTATGAGGAAGAATAATTCAAAAACATTTCATTTTAGAAAATTCTACAATTCATCAGAAAGCTTTATTTTGCTGGTGTCAAGATGGTTCATGTCACTGTAAATGTAGTATGCACTGATACAGTTTAAAATCAGTCTTTTAAAAAAGAAAACAAACTGAAAACAGAATTGAAATAAAAATAAAGGAAATTAAATACTATTTAAAACTGTTTAAAATTTCATTGAAATTAAATGTTTTATCCAAAACATTCCAGTGTTTTTGAAAAAGCATTTTTCAGTTAAAATACCCTTGTTCATGAGAGTTTTTCCTCAACATAGCTCATCTTATTTAGAAATCCAGATAATAGGTGCTTTATGCCACATCCCAGTATAGGTGAGAGACTTTGAATAGCTTCCAAAAGGAGCTTATTTTTAGGAGTTTTCTTTAAGATTATCTCCAAGAACTTTGGGAATTATTATAAACAGTGAGAAATTCAGAACTGATTAGGGAGCATAATTGAAATAAGAGAAAAAGAGAATTATTTTTGATTTTGAGAAGCTGTACTTCCTTCTCGTCTCCGCCTAAAAGTCCTGTATGCTGTTGATTTACATTTGTAGAGGATTCTGACTGTCAAAATGAGCCTTTGATGGAAAATGAGCAGCATACTGTTTAATTCTGCAGCCTTTTCATGTCGTCAAACAGTAAAAGTAATACCATTGAGCAGTACAGTGTAAAGAATTGAAGACAGATTTGTCTGCACCTTAGGACACTGGATATACCAAAAAAGGGTGTGCAGGGTGTAATATCACAGAATCACAGAA